>OX421495.1:13373320-13495356 GCA_949126835.1 Anisus vortex
GCTGAGGGGATATAAAAGGGGGTGGGGGTGGCGGGGACGCGAAGAGGAGGGGGTGAGTGAGGGATCGAGTAATGACTCGCTCAGGAAACGACCGTCTCAAAGCAATTGCATAACGTGCCGCTAAGCTGAGGGGATATAAAGGGGGTGGGGGGTGGCGGGGGCGCGAAGAGGAGGGGGTGAGTGAGGGATCGAGTAATGACTGTCTACACATGCGTTAAAATAGTACAAGATATAAATACATTAAGACATGATATGAATACATTAATATAGCATAGGATAAAATATATACATTCTAACTAACACATTCGTACCCATTCAACCAAGATGTAGTACCAAGTTGATCGTATTAGTCAGTAGACTCTGAATTTGGGCGTAGTACAAGAGTATAGTGAAGGGTAGAGAAACAGGTGAGGAAGAGTGATGGGGAGATGTAATTGCGTAAGGGAGGGAGAAGATAGTGACGTCAGACTAACCTTCTCTCTATTCTAGCTAAACTTAAGCTAATCTAAGGTTCTAGTTATACACTGCTATCTATCTAAGTGCTAATAGTCACGATTAAATCCAGAATTGTGACAAGATAAATAAACAGATAGATAGATAAATAGATAGATAAATAGATAGATAGATAGATAGATAGATAGATAGATAGATAGATAGACAGATAGATAGATAAGGGAATTATGACAGTACTAATCTTGCGGTATCGAACCAAATGGGCAACACAAATATCAATTTGTTGTTACGACCACACGGTTTGTTGGTGGTGGCGGCTGTGCTAGGGAGCTGAAAAGCCACAGCGCTAATTATTTCACCATTATTAATAAGTCAAGAATGGCACACACGCGGCTTTATAAAAAAAAATTGCCGGCTGAATCCGGTCGATGGAACGACCGGCCGGTCTTGAAAATACCCGTGCGAGTGGTCGAAGTCGGCTGTATAAAGACAAACTGTGTGTGCAGGAGGCACGGGAAAGTGTGGGGGGGGGGGGGAGGAGGAGCGGAACAACACAACATTTGTTCGTAATTAGTGATGTTGTCCGTGTGATAACTCCGACAATGAAAGAAGGCATCTAGGGCAGCGTTCGGATAAATAGCGAGGTCAAGAGAATGGTAGCCTGAAGGATGTATCTGTCTAGCTATTTATCTATCTATATAATAATATGTATATGCCTATTTATATTTATTCCTATCTATTTATTTATCTATCTATTTATCTATCTACCTATCTATCTATCTCTATTATTATATATTTAGTCCATCCATTGGATTTGGAAAAAAGGAGGGGCAGTCTCTAAATCACATAATAAGTAATATCAACTGGAGATTTAGTCACATAATAAGTAATATCAACAGGACACTTGGTCAAATAATAAGTGACATCTACAGTTTTAAAATAATTACTTGGTTTTGATATTATTTATTACTGTTTGTTTTTTTTTAACTTGATTTTTCCTATTTAAGACTTTTACAAATCAAAATCACTTTTAGCTGTGTAGATTGTGTATAACGTCTTAGTAATAGAGGCATATTGAAAGAGAAAGAGAGAGAGAGAGAGAGAGAATGGCGAGAGATAAAGAGAGGGAAAGAAAGAGAGGGAGAGAAAAAAGATAATGCGGGATAGAGAAAGAGAGGGACAGAAATAGAGAGATTGAGGGAGAGAAAACAAAAAAAGAATCAAATAAAGAGAGAGAGAGAATGAAAGAGGAAGAATAGGTGAAAGAGAGAGACCTTTCACGGGTCAAAAGTCACGTTTCTAAATATCTTAATTTTAAAGACTTGCTAAACCAAGAAAAGTTAAGTTTTGGACAATATCGTGTAGATTAGTAATAAACTGTATTCCTGAATGGACCACGGAAATCTAAGATCTAAAGAGTATATAAGTAATGTGGCCTTTCACTCGCCCACATAGATCGACATACGAACGTGTGGCACTTCTGGTCGAGTTCTCCAAACGTGGGCTCTATGAAAAACGAACAACAGAATACTGACCTTGCCCGCCACCAGGTGGCTCTGACGCCCGAGTCCGATTGGGCCTGGACTTCCGGTTGGGCGCCGCCGCCGTCGCCGACGAGGGGTCGCCGAGCCCCGGCCTGTAGCGGTCTGCGTGGGCAGATTTCTGGGACGAATTGGGCCAAAGTTTTCCGGGCTCCTGAAACTCGGCCAGAATTTGGGCCTTGTGCGGATTCACGTAACTCCTTCAGACATAAGAGAGAGAGAGAGAGAGAACACAAAATTAACGAGTTATATTTAAAAGTTCAAAAAATGAGACGAGGCTCCTAATTTTAAAGAATACTTCATTTGACAAAAATTAAAAAAATATATAATTCTATTTCGTTGATTCCTTGTCCTATTACTAAGCCAATCTTGAGGATATAGGGTTAATGTAAAACGAAAAAAAAAACGTGGCATAATATAAAAAGACGGGCATTGTGCTAGCCACCCAATGCCCCTGTATGGCTTTGCTTCGGGAAACTGGTAAAGTAGACTAATTATGGTTTATATATATATTGTCTTAAACGTTTCTTACAATAAATTACAATTAAACCGAACCCACTTTTTTTCAATAAGGCCCTTGATGGCCCTTAAAGAACCAGCGCCAGGGACTTGAGGGACAAGCGCCAGGTAATATAAGGCCAAGGGCTAGGGACTAGATGGCCTAAGATAAGGGAGTAGATGGCCTAGCGTTAAAAACTTAATTGCCTAGTTAAGTAATTAGTAAGCATACCTATCTATGTAAAACTCATTGGTAACACTTTATTTGAAATCCAAACACAACCAGCCCCATTCTATATTTAACCCAATAACAACCAGCGAATGCTCAATAAAATCACCGAATACAAGTCAAAACATTGGCACAATTCCACTCGTGAGTCAAGTTGTTCCCATTCATCGACAGCCGGGCGCTGGTCGCAACACGCCCTGTAATTAATGTATCGCGGCAAAAGGGCATTGAACGCAGCAATATAATTTTTTTTTCTGCCCTTCTTTTACAGCGAGAAGAATGTTGTCTTGGCCTGAACGGTCACCAGAGACTTACATTGTAGAGATTCGTGAAAATATTTCACTTGTATCAGCATTTTGTCATAAGTATAGCATTAACTGACCAAGCCATATTGGGGATTATTAGGGTCAATGACGTATAGCGTTAATGCACGAGCTTGCTGATCGATTAGAACGCGGTATCGCTGGTCAGTGAGCACATTAACACACGGACCAGTGGTCCGCTAATGAAGGAGATGATGGATACTGCAGTATTGGGGTCAGTGGATGTACTGAGAAATGCGTGCGCAGACAATCTCGTCCAAGGGCAGACAATCTCGTCCAAGGGCAGACTATGCTATTAGACAATGGACAAGAGACATTGAAGGATACGTTAACGTGTTGGTAGTCGTACAGATTTATTTTACTGGTCAAAGGATATACTAGCATAATGGTCAGCGGACCCATTACCACAGTGGTCAATGGAGACATTACCACAGTGGTCAATGGACACATTAACACAGTGGTCAATTGATACATTAACACGCTGGTCAATGAACACATTAACATAGTGGTCACTTAGATACATTAACACACTGGTCAAATTGGTCAGTAGAAACATTAACACACTCTTCAATGACAGATTAACACACCGATAAATAACACATTAACACAGTGATTGGCTTGACACATTAACACACTGGTCAATGGACACGTTAACACACTGGTCAATGGACACATTAACATACTGGTAACTTAGACACATTAACACATTGGTCAAAGGACACATTAACACACTGTACAATACATACATTAACACACTGGTCAGTCAAACACATCACCACATTGGTCAATGGACACACATTAACACACTGAGCAGACATTTGCGGGTCGATGAGCACTCTAACACGCGGGTGATTTCTTCACTAATGAATGAAACTGATGAACCCTGTAATATGCCATCCAACGCTCTAGTCTGTGAACCAAGTTGCCAATGGGCACAGGCTATGATATTAGAAAACGGGCAACGGACCTTAAGTAATTGGCAGATGATTAACAAACTGATAGACGGGCCGAGTGATGTAATGGCCAATGGTCAATAGACACACTAACGAACTGGTGATTGGACGTCTATTGATGAATACACTGATTAGCGCACCGGTCGATGGGCACATTAGCGAAGTGATCAATATAGATTTCAAACTTTAGAAATGTACAGAAAAAAAAAAACAAGTTAAAAAAAAACGGAGGACTCTATATATCGTAACTTTCTGATTGAATTGCTGGACATTGTTCTGGGCACACAGCCCTATGAACGCTGTTTCACAAGCTCCATGGGCCAACACGATACGAAAGGTGCATATCTGTTAGAATGTATGTAATGTATGTAGGACACTACGGGGCCTACACCACCAAGTAATGGCGTGGATTAATGAATGAATGAATTGTTGAATTTCCGGCTCATCAACATCGAAGGTTATATAGGGCCTTTTTGATAACGTTGTTGTCATTTTTCTCTTGTATCCATTTTATTGTTCTTGTATCTTTAGATTTTGTTGTACAGTTGTATGTCTTTAATATAGTTTATTATATGTTTTGGTTTAATTTTGCTGAAAAGTTCATGAAGAGTTCTACAGTAATAGAATTTACGTCGAATGTCATCAAATGTATTACATTCCAACAAAATGTGAGACACTGTTAAGTTGGCATTGCAGAAAGCACACATTGGGGCCATTTCTCGATTTAAGATAAACGAATGTGTTAGTTTCGTATGTCCTGTATGTAGTCTGCAGAGAATAACTGCGTCCTTTCGAACAAGTTGGCCTGTATCATGCCAGGTTTTTGAATTTTCCAAATACTGCAGTTTATTGCATTCGGTTTTCAAGAAGTTAGTCCATGTTTGTCTTTCATGTTTAATTATTAAAGGTTTCAAGTCTCGATATGGTATTGGGATAATACTCTCTGATAACAACAGGGCGGCTTTAGCCTCTCTGTCAGCTTTTTCATTTCCATCTATCCCTGCATGACCAGGAACCCAACAGAAAACGACACGTTTGCCTCTTTCATATATTGATTGGTATTTTGTCAAAATGTCCAAGGCAGATATATTCCTGGTATTACAGTTTCCCATAGCAGTAAGACAAGATAACGAATCGGATAAAATAACAAAATTTTGGTTTTCTGATTCCTCTGCAATGTCTAATGCCAGGCATATTGCTAAAGCCTCTGCAGTATTTATTGCCACCCTTATATTAAGTATGCAATGAGGTGGAATTTGAATCTAGGTGAATTTGAGTACTGGTGCGTACGGAGAGTGCGAATGGCGTGGATACATCTGTATGTTAAGGGGTCATTGCCAGGACCACTAATAGTCGGCGTACTATCAACATATAGTAAATTAAATTATGTTTCAACTGTTGATAGACCGAATTTCGAGAGACAAAATTCCAATTTTAATTTTCGTTAGATTAGTAAAATGACGGTTGGTGAAGTGCCGGTGGACAAACGGTCAGTAGGTTTGTAGACGTAGGCTGTCGTGGTAGGCGAATCGTCTGGTAGACGAACCGTGGCAGTAGACGAATGGTCTAGTAGACGATATGTCGCGGTAAAGGAAATGTTTGGTAGAGGAATTGTCTGGTAGACGAAGAGTCTGGTAGACGAAGAGTCTGGTAGACAAACTGTTAGGGTAGGCCAAATGTCTGGGAGACGAAATGTCACATTAGACGAAGTGTCGATAGACGAACAGTCGCATTAGACAAAGTGTCGTTAGACGAGTTGTCGTTGTAGGCGAGTTGTCGTTGTAGACGACTTTTCTTGGCAGACGTAAATGTCTGAAGACCTACTTTATGTAGACAAAGTGTCGTAGACTCCGCAGACTCGTTCGTAGATCAGTTCTCGTAACCTCCTTGTGACTTGTGACCTTGGCTAAAAATGTATTTTTCCAACGGGTGTAGAAGCTAATTTGTACATACGCATAAAAGGAAAGAAAAGGAGGGGAAGGGGATTCCAATATATGTACAGAGTGCAACAGGGATGGGAGGGGTGTTAAAAATAGGAATTTGTTTGCGCAAGTATAATGGGGATGATCACTAGGACAACGGAGCCGGGACATCAGCTGAAGCCATTTTGTTTTTCTTAAGCATTAACTCCCCAAACAATAGCATCTGTTGTTACAACAATTATTTTTAGACCAATCACTCTACCTCTATATCCTTTTTAAAAAAAAAAGTTCTTAGAGTTTGAGGGAGTGGGGGGAGGGGTGGGGAAGGGGGGCGAGCGGGTAAATAAAGAAACAATTCGGGTAACTTTAGTTGGCTGCGCCAGGGAGGAAGATTTGGGATGCATTACCTGACAAGCGGCAAAATTCAATCAGGCCTCCTGCGTGTCGTCTGTGTTTACGTGTGCATGAGCGCCTGTGTGTGTGTGTGTGTGTGGACAGAGAGTGAGTGGAACAGAGAGTGAGTGAGAGAGAGAGAGAGAGAGAGAGAGAGAGAGAGAGAGAGAGAGAGAGAGAGATTCGGAGAAGGAAATGGGTGTGGAGAGAGGTTCTATATTTGATTGGTTGGCCCTATGACGTCATTAGCCAGGGCCAATATTTAGATTGTCCATAAACTGGTTTACATTTGCCAGACCAATAGAACTTTTTTTCTATTTCGTTTTCAATCCATCTATCCCTCTACGTATTTATATTTGTTCGTCGTTCTATTCTATTCCACCTGTCTATAATTTATTCATCTATTATCTATGTCATTGATCTAACCCTTTCCTATACTTATCTAACTATCTATCTACCCTGTAGGCCTACCTATGTATCTAACTATCATTGTATCTGCCCATCCATCCATTCACCCATCTTTCTCTCTCTCTCTCTTTCTATCTCTAATTTAATAAATAATAGTTTCATATTATTGAGGCCTATCAACTGCTGGGTGGTCTCTTTGTCTTTGAAACAAGAAGTCAGGGCGCCACTTTGTCTTTGAAACAAAAAGTCAGGGCGCCACTTTGTCTTTCCCGGTTGATTTTAGCCGGGAAACGGTTTGGGTCTTTTAGGGTGTAACTTGAAAATGAAAAAGGGGCGGGGGGGGGGTGCAGATATATGTTTTTGTCCCATGGGCCTCCCGGTAGAAAGGGACATTTGGAGGTATTTTTCCTATCTAGTGCATTGGCCTTCTATACTCTTGTGTAGGTCGATGCAGAGTTATAAAGCTCTGTATGAAAGTCGATGCAAAGCCGATCAGTAAGCGGCTTTTTTTATTTTAACAAAGCGAGAATAGAAGACGTCCACCGTGTCGTTGATCTTTCTGCCTTAGACTCTTGGATAGATATTTGGACCGCGGGCGTAGTTCTTAACGTGCCTGACAAGGCAGGCCTCTGACCGGATTTCAGCACCCATTCTCGCTCGAGGTAAACATTTTCTCGGATTTAATGAAAGTATCAAGAGAAAAGACACCGAATCTTTCTGCAACCAGACAAAGGTGTATATTTTCATCCACTTGCAATCAGCTCCCAGGAAGATATAATCTATCTTGTAGAATATTTGCGGATCAGTTAGCGGAACGACTGCAATCCAGTTCGTAGAACAACTTGCAAACCAATTGTTAGAACCGGCAAAACCAGTTCTAGGGGATAAATTGCAAACCATTTCTTGGCACAACTTGCAAACCAATTCTTAAGGTTACTTGCAAACCATTTCTTGGCCTAACTTGCAGGCCAATTCTTAAGGTTACTTGCAAACCATTTCTTGGCCTAACTTGCAGGCCAATTCTTAAGGTTACTTGCAAACCATTTCTTGGAACAAGAGGCAATACATTTTTTGGAGAGGCAAAAAATTTGATTAAACAATCTTCTGAAGTTGTTTCTTTACGACTGTAGTTCGCTGGCGAAAGCTCTAGATCACTCATAGAGTGACTCTATTAACTTGTGCATCCATCCACTACACAATTCTGAGATCTTTGTTACACGACCTCTGCAAATCTTGGAATAATAGCAAAAAGAATGGGGGCGTGAATGAAGACGTATGTGTGTGGGGGAGGGGGGGGGAGATCAGTGTGAGAAAATATTTTTTTTTAAACACTTAATACCAAAATCGATGAAGCGAGCGTTAGCCTTTTGATTACATAGCCGCGGAGCCTTAAAAACAACTATAGAAAAAAAATTGGGAAACAAAAAAATTAAGACCGCAGTTTGGAAACCTAGTTCTCTGGGATTTACTGAGCTAAGTCTAGCAGTGAAAGGAGAGGACGGAATGTGGAGCAGGGAGGGAGGGAGGGAGGGAAGATGTTGGTGGGGGAGGTGAAGGGGGGGATGGAACAAGGACACTTTAGCTCACCTGTGTTCATTTCAACTCATCGTTCAGACCCAGGTCAAGGAGACAGAGCTGCATTTAGAAAGCCAGCCAAGTAAATATCCCCACGAAGAAACGGGGTTTCAAGACAAGCGCGCGGTGGTGGTTGAGTAAAAAAAAAAGTGGGGCGAAGGGCGGACGATGATGTCAACACACACACACACACACACACGGGCACACACGAACGCGTGCGCGCACACGCATACAGAGAGCCAATCCGTGGCACAGAGATTTATCAATGCACGGGGAGAGATCCCATAAGATAAACAAAGACTGAAACGAGATTCTCTCGTGTACAAATTCTGGCCAATCGCTGCTCATCTGTTATGTAAGTGCTATTATAACTCCGTGACATCGAGGCAATACGAATGTTTGACTGTGAACGATCGAGTAGTGACAAAAAAAGTGTTCTATATTTAAGCATGAAGTATGTAGATAAATCAAAATATGAAATATTTTATGGAACAAAAAAAAGACACCAGCTCACGATACCGGAAGACCGAGTCAGAAAAGAATCGATTTTTATATTTAAAAAAAACACGATAGTTCAATGTACACGGCGCTATCGCAACATGTATAAATAACTACAAAAAACAACAACCTTATCTTTATCTTATATATTACAGATGCTCTTTCTATAAAGTAGATTATTGCGTCCTAAGCTCATATACGGTCCGAGTCTAGTCTTGCACCTTTATTAATGTTTTAAATGATGTTAAGTTACTGGTTTTCCTGGTTTGTTCAGGTAACCCATTCCATGCCCGAATGCCACTCGATTAACCTAACAAAAATGAGACGTAAAGTATCGGGGGACTACCAATTACCGTATCCGACATTTAAAAAAAAAGTAGGCTTCCTTAAGATTATTTTTTTCTCCAAAATATTTTCGTGGTAGACGAATTGTCTGGTCGACAAACTGTCGCGGTAGACGAACTGTCGCGGTAGACGAACTGTCGCGGTAGACGAACTGTCGCGGTAGACGAACTGTCGCGGTAGACGAACTGTCGCGGTAGACGAACTGTCGCGGTAGACGAACTGTCACGGTAATTTTAAAAAGAAAATTATTGGACCATAAAACGTGTAAGATTTTAACATTGTAATTTGTAAACAAACGTCCGTAACTCCAAAAAGACAAAACTTTTAAATCTCTCACCAAAAAATATTTAAAAATCATAAAATCTTGCGTTTTCCCGTATTTTGTTATCATACTGTGCGTAACACAAAAGCTTACAAATACAGGTACCCAGGTATGTGTATTATTATTGCAACGCTGTGTTGCATTTCTCAGATGAAATGTAATGCTTTATTGTGGCATATGATTACCACTTGTCTGTTTTATACCGATGGACGGCAGCTGAAGTGAGTACAGATTTAAACGCAGCGACATCTGGTGTGATATTTTTAGCCCAGGCTAATGACCGCCAGAAGACGTCAGCGCCGTCAGACGGTAAATAAATCATAACCAGAATATGAAGAAAAAACCAACTCGCACAACTAGGGCTAAAAGCATGCCATTAATAACAAGTGATTGGTGGACATTAACAGCAGAACTTGAAAGAAGAATAAAGACTATGGAGATGAGATTTCTTCCTAAGCGTTCTGGGCATCTGCTTCAGAGACCACCAAACTTCCAACCATTTATTAAGTATGAGACAGACATCGTCTTGCAATCGAGTGATACGCTGACTGCCTAACCATAGTGAATAAAACTAGAATAGCGCAAACTAGAGTGGTATGACCACATCAAAAGAACATGGGGGACTAGCTAAAACATTTTTGCAGGGCACAACAAGACGGGGCAGAAACAAAGGAAGGATAGATGTTAAAGATGGGAGGATAACATCATGAAATGGATGGTATTAAAGCCTCGGCGAAGCCATAAGAAACGCATAAAAGAGAGACAAATGGAAGAGAATAGGGTTCATGTCATATGTGGCGCCCCATAGGTCCAAAAGGCTAATGGGCATATGTGGCGCCCCATAGGTCCAAAAGGCTAATGGGCATATGTGGCGCCCCATGGGTCCCAAAGGCTAATGGGCATATGTAGCGCTCATAGGTCCAAAAGGCTAATAGGCATATGTGGCGCCTCATAGGTCCAAAAGGCTTATGGGCATATGTGGCGCCCCATAGGTCCAAAAGGCTAATGGGCATATGTGGCGCCCCATAAGTCCAAAAGGCTAATGGGCATATGTGGCGCCCCATGGGTCCAAAAGGCTAATGGGCATATGTAGCGCCCCATAGGTCCAAAAGGCTAATGGGCATATGTGGCGCCTAATAGGTCCAAAAGGCTAATGGGCATATGTGGCGCCCCATGGGTCCAAAAGGCTAATGGGCATATGTAGCGCTCATTGGTCGAAAAGGCTCATGGGCATATGTGGCGCCCATGGGTCCAAAAGGCTAATGGGCATATGTAGCGCTCATAGGTCCAAAAGGCTAATAGGCATATGTGGCACGCCATAGGTCCAAAAGGCTCATGGGCATATGTAGCGCCCCATAGGTCCAAAAATCTAATGGGCATATGTGGCGCCCCATAGGTCCAAAAGGCTAATGAACATGTAGGACATGTGTAACAATAAGCTCAAAGCGCATGATTACATACACAAAAGCTCAGTAAGATCACGGGAGAACTAACTACGATCTATAGTTATGAAATTTAAAACTTTTTCTAGGCGCCAGAAAGAGAACATCAGCGTTTAATTCCAGGGATGTAAATTATGTATAGCGGTGTTGTTGTTTTTTTGGTCAAAGATTGCGAAAATTAGGTTCAGACTTCCGCAAATCGACAGAACAAGCAGGAAGTGCTAGAAGAAAACAATAAAAGTTTCCGATCAGAAATGCATAGCTTCTCCAATCATAATAATCACTTATAAATATAAATGAGTAAAACTCCCCAAGCGGAAGTGAGGAGACGCCATTTTCCACGATGTTTAATGCTAACTGTATTTAATGAGTGGTCTTTACATTCTCACTGATATATATATATATATATAGACTATATAGGACACAACTGAAACTTTACAAATCAAGCATACGCCCAGTACTTGTAATTGACCAGTATTAATGATTATACATTGAATATATATATATATATATATATATATATATATATATATATATATATATATATATATATATATATAAACAGCTAGTTCTATATATACATGGTGACGTTATGCTTACAGTATGATAGTTACAAAATAAAATAATTTGGCCTATTAGTAGAATTAAAAGGCTTTTTTCTTTTTAGATGAAAAAATCACGGATCTCAAAAAATTTCATGGATATTAAACCCATAGACATGTAAAACGTATAAATAAATATATAATATATAAATAAATGTATAAAATTAATATTAAATACTTAAAAATCTACTCAATCGCAATAATCTTCTTTATAGAAGGAGCGTCTGTAATGCATACGATAAGATATACAGGTCAGTGTTCAAGAATCAGGTGAAATGATAATTCGCCAGTTTTCCTTTTTTTTAAAAATAGATCAGTGGTAGATCTATATTCTTCATCATTGTTCTATAGTCTATCTGATTACACACAACCGTTACATACTTTTTGATAACAGAAGCTTCACAGCAACCATTCTTATGCACGTTCCAGGTCGACCGTAAACTATAAAGAAGAACAAACTTTAAAATGTAACCGAAAGAAGCGTTAGAACTACAGTTTATTTTAACATACAACATTTTGGTCATTTGTTTCTCCGTTATTATGACTAGTATTTTTTGTTTTCAACAATGTTTATTGACACTTTTTACATGTACAATAATATTCATATATTTGTACATTAAGAGGAAGGATAGAAGACATTAATTGCAATTTTTACAATTCTAAAGGATAGAAGACAACATAGAGTATTTAAACAAATTTAGATAATTTATGTAGTTGTTGTAGTTAGGTTTAGACTTTCACATCCATTCATTCTGTTTATTTGACATAGTTTTTCCATTCATTCGTTACTTTCGTATCATACTTCAATAGTGTACATGCATCTTATACATAACATATATATATCTGATTGTATAAAGTAGAAATTATACAAGTTTACATTGGGGAAGGAATAGAGGAAATTTTAATTTTATGTTATTAATTTTATTACAACAAAACCAGAGAAAAAGGAGTAGAGCAATAGAAATTCATTTATGTTCGGGAGTCTTTGTGAGGGGTTGGGGGGGGGGGGGCTATCGAAAATAGGATGATTGTAACCAAGTGGGTACCTCTACAATTATTTAGATTGGCGAGAAATGAGGGGGGGGGGGGGGAGATAGGCAAGATTTAATTTACGCTAATATTGTAACTAACTTTAAATTTAAATTCATTCATTCTTTTT
Organism: Anisus vortex; assembly: GCA_949126835.1. Lineage (NCBI taxonomy): Eukaryota > Metazoa > Mollusca > Gastropoda > Planorbidae > Anisus > Anisus vortex. The sequence continues at coordinate 13,385,984 of OX421495.1, forward strand.
TATTTGACATTCTTGCTTAGCATCCATACATATTTTAATTAATTTAAACATATAATAAACGTAACCATTTATTATTAACTGTAAGATATTTAAAACAACATAATATGGAGAAAAATGAACCAAAGTTTGGTAGAAATTATGTACATCTAGCTTCAATTGTTATATCCCTTTCGGAGTATATATTTAATTTTAATCAACAAGCGCGGTCTTAAATGTATGTATATATATTAAAAAAAAATAAAAAAAATAAAAAAAAAAGAGAAAGGGTCACAGATGACAAAGAAAAGTGAAACACCCATAGAAGACGGGTGACGAAAGGTGTCATTCACAGGTAATCCCACAACGGGAACCTTCACAAGTGAGAAAAAAATCTGTGCAGTTCTCTAAAAAGATTAGGAAACTCCCAAGTTGTCTTTTAGTTTCAAATAGCGTTTAGCCGTTCCCATCGGCATGAACTATTGAAAGAGAGATAGGGAAATAAAAATGCAATTTGTTTGGTAGTGACATAAAGTTTGGAAGGCCCGACTTTCCTGGCCCTCCCACCTTCATTTTTAGAATGATTTAAGATAACTGATTGACTTAATGCGGTATAGAATAGGAAGTAGTCGTACAAAGTGGGTAGTTAATGTAAGGTGTACAAATATACAAATTAATTATTTTGTCATATATTATTAATATAATTTTCAAATACTTTTTACAGTTTGATCATTTTAAAGATATAAATTGTAAGTCTTTTATTTTTTTATACAAAAAAATAAAAGAAAATTATTAGAAATACTAGCGTAAATAAAACGGGCTAATTATCTCCCTTTAATTAAAACCCGTTTCCACGTTTGATTCTATAGTGATGGCCAACAAGTTATGTTTTGTAATATAAAAATATTACTGACTAATTATTATTTCTCTATATAAATCCAAAATTACGGCATTCATTACAATATTTAATTGTTAACGCACACTTGTGAGTATTTGTAAAAAACAACAACCAGGAAATTTAACAACATCCACCACAGAGAGTAGCGCAATAAACAATTTTCCGAGAAATAAATATTAACTCCACTTTGTTTAAAAGTTGTTCTATTACATTCTATCTTCTTGTCTTAATTGCGGACTTAGGTCAGTTTGTCTTTGTCTTTCTGTGGTCTATCTGTCTCAGGGGTCGGGAACCTCTCTGTATGAGAGAGCCATGGACACCACATATTTAGAAAAGTGACATGCATTTGTCTGCGAGCCAGATGCAGCCATCAATAGAGCCACATCTGGCTCGCGAGCCATAGGTTCCCGACCCCCTGTTCTATATCATTCGTTAGATCTTTTTGCTGTGCGCCTATTAAGGGTTCGCACGGACGCAGTACCCTTACATCCGCCAAAAACAAACAAACAAACAAACAAATGTTATCGCCCTTTGGCCAAACACGCAAACTCCAAAAAAAAAAAGAAGTAAAACGCATAATATAAACATAATGACCACATAATATAAACATAATGACCACATAATACAAACATAATGACCACATAATACAAACATAATGACCACATAATATAAACATAATGACCACATAATATAAACATAATGACCACATAATATAAACATAATGACCACATAATACAAACATAATGACCACATAATACAAACATAATGACCACATAATATAAACATAATAACCACATAATACAAACATAATGACCACATAATACAAACATAATGACCACATAATACAAACATAATGACCACATAATACAAACATAATGACCACATAATACAAACATAATGACCACATAATATAAACATAATGACCACACAATACAAACATAATGACCACATAATATAAACATAATGACCACATAATACAAACATAATGACCACATAATACAAACATAATGACCACATAATATAAACATAATGACCACATAATACAAACATAATGACCACATAATACAAACATAATGACCACATAATACAAACATAATGACCACATAATACAAACATAATGACCACATAATATAAACATAATGACCACATAATACAAACATAATGACCACATAATATAAACATAATGACCACATAATACAAACATAATGACCACATAATATAAACATAATGACCACATAATGACCACATAATACAAACATAATGACCACAATAGAAGGGAGTAAAATCAATGGTTCCGAATCAGAGCTGGTTGTCAACTCGCATCAAATATAATGAATAAAAAAAAATGAACTCGCCAATTATTGTTATTTACTGATAAAAGGTTTTAGGTAATGAACGAAACTATAGGCCCATAACTATAATGTTAGAAGGCTCTAAGTTCAAGACACTGATAACACAGTAGGCATACGTCCATACAAGCATGCAAACAAAACTGTGGCTTAAACCAACTTATGACTTAATTGCATTTCATCTTGCTTGGGTTATTTTTAGAAACATTATGTCACGTGACAATGTCGCTAATGCAATTAGCGTTGGGATCATACAAAAATACATAACAAGAATTGCATCCACGCTTGGATTTCTTTGCCATATTTTTTAGCTCTTGGTCTAAACATTAATTTAATAATGAGCAAAGTAATAACTTAATTATCAAACTAGAAGAGAATGAGAGCGGGAGAGAGGGAGGGGGGGGGGAATGAAAGAGAATGAGAGAGAGAGAGAGAGAAAGAGAGAGAAGAAATGAAAGAGAAAGACATAATGGGAGCGAGAAAGAGGGGGGAAATGAAAGAGAAAGAGAGATGGAGAATGAGAGACACAGAGAGAGTGAATGAAAGAGAAAGAGAGATGAATAATGAGAGAGACACAGAGAGTGAATGAAAGAGAAAGAGAGATGGAGAATGAGAGACACAGAGAGAGTGAATGAAAGAGAAAGAGAGATGGAGAATGAGAGACACAGAGAAAGTGAATGAAAGAGAAAGAGAGATGAAGAATGAGCGACACAGAGAAAGTGAATGAAAGAGAAAGAGAGATGAAGAATGAGCGACACAGAGAAAGTGAATGAAAGAGAAAGTGATGGAAAGAGAGAGGTATAATGATAGAAAGATAGAGAGCGAGACAAAGAGAGGGAGAATGAGAGATAGAGATAGATAATGAAGAAGAAAGGGATAATGAAAGAAAGAGACAGAGAGAGAGGGAGAATGAAGAAAAGAGAAAGAGGCGAGAACGAAAAAGAAAGAGAGGAAGAACGAAAGAAAACAAAAGATGTACTAAAACGGTGAGCGAAACAAATATGAAGGCGGAAGAGAAAAGAATAAGAAATGCGAGAGAAAGACACGATGAAGCTAGAAACGAGTTTGGAGGAGACGAGGAGACGTGAAGATAACGGAAAGAATAGAAGAGAGAGAGAGAGAGAGAGAGAAAAAAAAGAGATGATGAGAAAACGACAGAAGAGAAAGAAAGAGGAAGACATACAAGATACACGACGATAGAAAGATAGTATTCGTTTTAGTTTCCATTGGCCTTTATAAGATGTACGAAAATGTTCGAAACGTTGCTTTAATTGGAGCTTTTTGTTTCTCTTTTCTTTTTACGGTCAATAGTCACAATACTCCAGGCGCCACCAAAACCCCACTGAAAGGAATACACAAGTAAGCATGGCACGTGTGATGATTCTTAATGGGCGCGCCCTGAATACGGGGAAACGAAATTCCACTGATTCGGCGTTGGTAGTTGTTGGACCGAGTGTGGTGGGGGGGGGGGGGGGAGGAGAACAGGAAACTGGCAAAACTAGTACCACGCATGCCGTTTCCAGACTTTGCCTCATCCCTATCGTGTAGACCAAGGGATCGGCAACCTATGGCACGCATGCCAGACTCGTCAGGCAGAGCTATTTTCAATGGCACGTGGAAGACCCACGCAAAGACGATTCAAGTCTCTTCACAATACATGGAGTGCTACAGCTGGATCACTTTTAGGCTGTTGGCACGCTGAATGAATTCGAAATTATTCTTTGGCACACTACTAGCAAACGGTATTTCTAGCTTAACTGTGGACATTATATAAAGCATATATTATGCTCCTCTACCGGCTATCTTTAACTTAACTGTGAACATTATATAAAGCATATATTTTGCTCCGCTACCTCTCTACCTTAACTGTGGACATTATATAAAGCATATATTTTACCCTCTACTGAATATCTCTACCTTAACTGTGAACATTATATAAAGCATAAATTTTACCCTCTACTGAATATCTCTACCTTAACTGTGAACATTATATAAAGCATAAATTTTACCCTCTACTGAATATCTCTACCTTACCTGTGGACATTATATAAAGCATAAATTTTACCCTCTACTGAATATCTCTACCTTAACTGAACATTATGCAAAGCATATATTGTGCTCCGCTACCTCTCCAACTTATCTGTGGACATTATATAAAGCATAAATTTTACCCTCTACTGAATATCTCTACCTTAACTATGGACATTATATAAAGCATACATTTTGCCCCTCCCAACGCACCCGAATTTATCTCAACTTTTTTTCCAATTCAATAAATCGCCACGCTGCAGTCAAAAGTACACAATATCAGGTCTAGTCGTCTGGCTCCAAGTTCAACGATGACCTAAATTTACATTTCCGAGATTTATATAAAGATCTGCTGAACGGCTTCCCAGACGCTTTCTAAAAATACACCTGTAATGACCGCCAATTTGCAGGATTCTCTTCCTCTCTATATTTATTCCCCATCCCCTCCCCCCCCCCCCCCCACACACACACAACACACAGAGACACACAAATCTCTTGCTATTTCTACCGGGGCGAGTGCGGCTCCAATAGTATCTCTTGGAGTAGATTAGAGTTACGCTCATCACAAATGTCCTGTTCTATTAGCGGAAGAATCTTCGGTTTCATGCTACTTTCTATTTCGGGAAACCTACTATTTCAGGTTACGTTCTATTTTAGACAACTTTCAATTTGGGCAACATTCTATTTCATATAGGCTATCTTTTTTTTACTTCAGCTATATTTCTATTTCAGGCAATTTTCTGTCAGGTATTTTTTTCTATATCATGCAACTTTTTAGGCAACTTTCTATTTTAAATATTTGTTTCTAGTTGAGGCAACTTTCAAATTTAGGCAACTTTCTATTTAAAAAATTTTTTTTTGTCATTTTCAAGCTACTTTTTTGTTATTTTAAATAACTTTCAATTTCTATTTTCTGTTTCAGTCAAATTTTATATTTCAGGAAGCTTTCTATATTATTTGCAACTTATCTACAATAGAAATTTATCTTATTAAATCGTCTATTCCGAACAGCTTTTATGTTGAACATACTATAACTGGTAACGATTATATGCACCCAGATAGGGTATCAATAGACTAAACTGAATAAGACGATGCCTGTGAAAGAAATTGAAGAAAATGTATTACATTGAAAACTCACTATGCAACAATAGGCTACAATCATCTGTTTATTTTTACTAGATTCTCTTATTGCGTAAAATAAAATGAAAGTTAAACGCCCGTAAATGGTAGATTCAGTGATATTTAGACATCTATACCTTTTAAAACTCTAACTTGGACTCGAACAAAGCAGATGCATCCATCCCATTGAAATAAGAGAGGGCACGACGATGGCCGAGCGGCAGCGCGTTCGACTGGCGTACCGAAGGGCCTGGGTTCGAACCCTGGTAAAGGCTAGGCTTTGTTCCCGGGACTGGAGGGTGTCCCTGAGTCTACCCAGTTCTGATAAGTAACCTGGCTAGTTGGGGTAAAGTAAAGGCGGCTATGCATTGTGCTGGCCACACATCCCCATATGATCAATTGGGTCCTATGGGTAGGCCTACTTTACTTTTTACATTGAAATAAAACAACTTAAATAGCTAAACTGTTTTATATTTTAAACAATTATTGTTCGTTTAAAATGTTTTATTAAGATTATCATATATGCCTATAAGCTATGTTATTTGTAGTTCATTTTTTATCGTAAATTTTCAAAGGGACGCGAGCCATAAAAAAACAAAACAAAAATTCTAATGTAGGCCTACCACCATGCACGAAAACATTCTAATAGTTTGTGAACCACTGGACTTTGAGATATCGGAAATCCTTCTAATAGTTTGTGAACCACTGGACTTTGAGATATCGGAAATAATTAAACTGAAATTCGAAAACACAATCAGAACCAACTTTCGCCTAAAATGCAAAGAATAAGAACACTCGTTCCATTGAAATGTAAAGAAATGTTGGCGATCATAATAAAAAAAAAAGCCTATAGAGCGTTAGTGAATAAAATTGAAAACACTCCATGGAACAAACAGGCATTTATAAATATAAAGCAAAGTATAGAGACAATGGTTCCAGTAAAATTAAACAATATTTGGCGATCATTATATATATTATATTGTAGTGATTCAATAGGTACCGCTGGAAAGTTCAGGTAAAAATATTATCATTTATTGTTGAGGGATTTAGATTTTTTTCCCAGACACACAAACACACATTTGAGTTTTATAGAATATAACTTTCTAAATTGAAATACCTCTGCAATATTTAGAAATTAATTCTTAATTTGGATAACTCTTCCATTATTGTTGGATAACTCTTCCATTATAGTTGGATAACTCTTCCATTATAGTTGGATAACTCTTCCATTATAGTTGGATAACTCTTCCATTATAGTTGGATAACTCTTCCATTATAGTTGGATAACTCTTCCAATATAGTTGGATAACTCTTCCATTATAGTTGGATAACTCTTCCATTATAGTTGGATAACTCTTCCTTTATAGTTGGATAACTCTTCCATTATAGTTGGATAACTCTTCCATTAGAGTTGGATAACTCTTCCATTATAGTTGGATAACTCTTCCATTAGAGTTGGATAACTCTTCCATTATAGTTGGATAACTCTTCCTTTATAGTTGGATAACTCTTCCATTATAGTTGGATAACTCTTCCATTATAGTTGGATAACTCTTCCATTATAGTTGGATAACTCTTCCATTATAGTTGGATATCTCTTCCATTATAGTTGGATAACTCTTCCATTATAGTTGGATAACTCTTCCATTATAGTTGGATAACTCTTCCATTATAGTTGGATAACTCTTCCATTATAGTTGGATAACTCTTCCATTAGAGTTGGATAACTCTTCCATTATAGTTGGATAACTCTTCCATTATAGTTGGATAACTCTTCCTTTATAGTTGGATAACTCTTCCATTATAGTTGGATAACTCTTCCATTATAGTTGGATAACTCTTCCATTATAGTTGGGTAACTCTTCCATTATAGTTGGATAACTCTTCCATTATAGTTGGATAACTCTTCCATTATAGTTGGATAACTCTTCCTTTATAGTTGGATAACTCTTCCATTATAGTTGGATAACTCTTCCATTATAGTTGGATAACTCTTCCATTATAGTTGGGTAACTCTTCCATTATAGTTGGATAACTCTTCCATTATAGTTGGATAACTCTTCCTTTATAGTTGAATAACTCTTCCATTATAGTTGGATAACTCTTCCATTATAGTTGGATAACTCTTCCATTATAGTTGGATAACTCTTCCATTATAGTTGGATATCTCTTCCATTATAGTTGGATAACTCTTCCATTATAGTTGGATAACTCTTCAATTATAGTTGGATAACTCTTCCATTATAGTTGGATAACTCTTCCATTATAGTTGGATAACTCTTCCTTATTCTGTAACCCTTTTATAATTATATTTCTTGTTTGTCTGTTGTTTTCTCAAATAACACTTTCTTTATAGAGAACACTTCGATTTTTAGATACCATCTTTATATTTAGAGAGCTTTTCTATATTCAGAAACACCTCCATCAAAAGAAAGCACTCTTTTGTATTTATAAAGCTTTTTTCTAAATATAGATAGCGCTATTCGACCTGAAGATTCTATATTTAGATAGACCATATTGAGAAAAGCTTTCTATATAAATAACTCTTCGATTTTCAGATAAATCTTCTATATTTAGACTACTACTTTTTTTTATAGCCAGCTACTGAGTAAACCGTGGTAAACTGTGGTTCTAAGTAGCTGTAGCATGTGCAGCGGACACACCCAGGGAAACGGCTTCGACTGGCCGGCTGAACCAGATGAGGTTAACCAAAAGGGCCTTAAAACCCTGGTGAATCAGCCTTGTCTCCTATGCATGTGAAGTCTGGAATTCGACCGACAGCGCGGAGGAATCACTAGCTGATAAACGGGCTGAAAAGCGATTGCCAGCAATGTGTGGTGGAACGCAAAGAGCTCGGCATGACAAGCAGAATGCCCTGGTCATCCACCGCATCCAGTCTCTACTCCAGTCGTCTTGACCGAGTCTTGCCACTGGGTAAAGTGGGGCCTGGACGAGAGAGTGGGGATGACGCTGCGCAACTCTTCCTCACTTGTCTTTCGTTTCCGTTTTTTTTAACCTTTCTCTCTCTTTTTCGTTTTATTTTGTTGAGATAATTTAGAACTAAAAATACAATTTCTTCTAAGCTGATAAGGCCAGATAAGGACTACATATTATGTAGATTTAATAATAATAATAATAAAGAATTCACAAAATCAAAGACAGCTGACGGCTACTTCATTGAAATAATTGACTAATTCAGCCCATCCCGCTAGGAAATGTTTCCCGCGCTCTGTGGCGTGACGCTGAGCAGGAAATGAAAAGGTCAAAGACTCAAAATTGCACCCGAACAAACTTGCGCATGCACGGCACGTAGTACAGACATTTAAATCTATATATAGAATTCACCTAAGGTCAACAGGAATTACAAAAAATAGGATAATTGGCAATGAAATCCAATTTTAAATTCAAGGGATCAACTAAGTAGAAAAATATAGATTAGGAGATTTTAAACAAAATTTGGTATCCCTTAGTATGCCGTGGCCACAGAAACTGGTGAACGCTGCTTCGCCGGCCCTATGATCAATTTGGTCCGACGGGTACTGTACTTTATTTTATACAGAGTATACTGATATATAATGTATAATGACGGTGCCCAATGATGAAGATCAAGTAAGGATGGATGAAAAAAGAATTAAAGACTTTGTATACATTGTAGTTCAGTGTGCACTTCCCGCTTTCTCCCCTTCTCATGCCCGGGGAAATCTGTGCTAATAATTACATTTGTGTAAGCTAATAATTATATTTGTGTAAGATAATATTTAATTTGTGTAAGCGAATAATTACATTTATGTAAGCAAATAATTACATTTGTGTACGCTAATAATTACATTTATGTAAGCAAATAATTACATTTATGTAAGCTAATAATTACATTTCTGTAAGATAATAATTACATTTCTGTAAGCTAATAATTACATTTCTGTAAGCTAATAATTACATTGTGTAAGATAATAATTAATTTGTGTAAGCAAATAATTACATTGAGTAAGCAAATAATTACATTTATGTAAGCTAATAATTACATTTCTGAAAGCTAATAATTACAATTCTGTAAGATAAAAATTACATTTCTGTGAGCTAATAATTACATTTCTGTAACCTAATAATTACATTTCTGTAAGCTAATAATTACATTTCTGTAAGCTAATAACTTCATTTCTGTAAGCTAATAATTACATTTCTGTAAGCTAATAACTAAATTTCTGTAAGCTAATAATTATATTTGTAAATGATAATCGCGAAAAAATACTTTACATTTTACATCATGTAGGACAGTACGATTAACCCCCCCCCCCCCCCCCCCCCCCCCCCCCCGCAGAAACCCCACATGGCAAAGTGTCCCCATGTCTATGTCCAAGTATATTTGTCACCACGAATATCTGTCGCACACCCCAATGCACGTGACACAAACTGACTTCGTTTCATGCAGGTTTCATGACACCAGGCTTTAAAAAAATTAAATAAAAAGCAAGGTCACATTTACCTTAAGTCCTAAATCCGTCAACTTTTCAAAAAGTATTTATTTACTTTTATTTGTATTTCACCGCATGCAATCTACTAATTGAAAAACCGTTAACGCCAGGCTTGTGTGTATGGGGCAGCTCGGTAATGCAACGCGAGAGTGCTCTGTTGTAGAGTGTGTGCACGTGGGTGCGCGTGCGTCTGCTTGTGTGTGTCACTGTGTGCGCGTGTGTGATATAGTTAATCGCTATAAGCTTTTTACATTTTACGGTCATGCAGTTGACATCGCCCACAAGAGAGCTAACTCGAAACAGTTCAACATTGCGCAACTCTTTTAAACTGCCATTCGTTTATTTACACAAAAACAACATTTTTATTACAATTCAATTTTTAATGAAAATACAATAGTCTACATTTTTTTAAAATAAAATTTTGCCATCCTAATCCTAAAGTACAATCCTTTCAAATATTCTATTTTAAGCAGCCTTTCAATGAAGTCGTCTACCCTCGGCCCATTTCAACACAAATTTAATATGCAAATAATTATCGTATCTTATATTATACATAACAGACGCTCCTTTTATAAAGAAGATTATTGAGGCAATGATATTTTGTTTATGAAGTCTTTCAAGTACAAATTAAAAAAATACATTTAAGACTGAAATATTTTTTTAAAGGGTCGAAAATATGTTCATTTATAAGAGTATCACGGGCGAAGGCAGATATTTATTTCAGGATGGACTGAACTTTTGCGCGACAAATATTTGTCAAAGTTTTCGCTAATTTAGTACATAGTTAAAAACATATTTTTCAAAAATGTCAGAGGGTGGCTTAGCTCCCCTCTTATGGGTTCGCCGATGACGACTATCCGAATGCATAATAGCTATAAAATATAGTTCTACGGCTAATAAAAACCCAGTGAGAGACCAAAAAACAGTTTTTGCTAAAAATAGGCTAAAATAGATCTATAGGACGTTACCCAGTTCATGAAATGGACTAAAATTCATTGACTGGGCAATTTTTTGCGTGTTTAATTAATCTATGCGTAATAGAAGCACCGGCTTTCAAAGATTGAACCAAGATACAATATAAACTGAAACCCACTAAGGCTGAAGCTTAAAAACGGATAAATATTAAAATAAATATAGACATGCAAGCAAATTCTAATTTAATTTAATAGCAAATTTAATAAAAATATATTAGATTAGAGCCAATCTGCTATTCCAGCTCTGCAATGTATCATTGCAATTCTAGCAATTCTTCGTCTAATGCGACAGTTTGTCTATCGCGACATTTCGTCTCCCAGACATTTCGTCTACCGCGACAACTCGTCTACCAGACAATTCGTCTACCAGACAATTCGTCTTTAACTAAAACTAAATGTCAATGAAAGATGCTAAACATTTCGCTGAGGCAAATTGAGCTCCAGTTACAAAACTTGCTTTGCCAGTTTTAATTTTGTTTCAATTCTTATAGTTGCTTATATAAAGGTTTAATTTTTTTCCTTTACTCGGTGAATGTTTATATCCAGCTCGGCCCGGAAACCTTAAGTTTTGATTCTTGTTTCGGCCCCATGTACTACTGAGTTTGACACACCCATTGGTATAGATAAACCAGTGCCTATAATAAAAAAACACATGTTTACCCGTGAGTTTAAAAATACAGCATGAAAAGGACACCAAGAACACAGGGCCCGTCATGTGGTTCGAACATCTTCGATTGTGTCAAGCCCTTATCGCAGAACTCAGAAATGCCAAAAAGAGACGGAGGATCAGAAAACAGGCAACTCCCGAGATTTCGCCTTATCAATCCCCCAAACACAAACGGTGGCATAGCCTACACCAGGATTAAAATAGGTCTTCTCCAGACGCAAGAGTTCGTCGAATTACGCCATGTGCCGACGCACGGCTGATATTTATAAATTTCGTCCCCCAAAAATAAAACTTGCACACAAGAAAAAAAAAAAGTTTGTTCTTGCAGGATACAGAGCTAGAGACAACAGGCCATGGTTCCAGATTTTCTGGTCGGGACGATATGCAAACGGTAAACAGCCTCGCTACAAGGGTAAACTTTGTTTTACAATTAATGGCGTAAACTTTAAGGAAAATATAAAATATAAACGTAGTGAGCTGAATGTAATGAAACAAACAAACAGAGTTTTAATGCTAAACGGAAGCAGGTTGCTCAAGTGCTAGGAAGTGAGTAGTTCTTACCGAGGGGAGGTAATTCAATTACGATGCACATTACTGGATCAGAGAATTTAAATGGCTGCTTTGAAGTGCTTCTTTTTATGCGTTTTTATATGTTTTTACTTTGCGTATTCTGTCATGGAACATGTGGAGTTAACTAAATATAAGAACGATTTGTCATACATGCATACAAATATTCAATAACAAATTTCAATCCGTTGTTTCTTTTTGTTCAAAGAGGTTGGGAGGCAGAGTTCACCAGTTCATCGGCATACGATGGGGTTTGTGTGGCTAGTACAATGCACCGAGATAATCGCAATCAGCAGTGAAAAAAATAGAGAAAATTTAAGCAAAGAAAGGCCAGCAGATGATGTGGGGGCCATTTGGTCAGACAAAGCAGAGTTTATGCTCCAAGTCCCAAGAGAGTAATCTCAGCTCGAATATAGAGAGGTCTCGAATGTAGAGTGGCCTCAATGTAGAGTGGCCTCAATGTAGAGTGGCCTCAATGTAGAGTGGCCTCAATGTAGAGTGGCCTCAATATAGAGTGGTCTAGAATGTATGAATATATAGAGTGGCCTCAATCGTGGCAAACTGCGATCTCGCTTGCATCACACCAATGGATTTCCATTGTGTCAGTCATGGGGGTTAAATACGGATTAAAGGCCGGATTTTGTATCCTGGGAAATAGGCCAACAGCGTCTTATAATCTAAGTATTAAGTATGAACTAAATAAAAGTAGGCGTACGTTTCTTTTTTCTTGTTCATATTGTTACACGTCAAGTTATCAAAGCTGAATGTAAAGAAAGCATCAAGAGATAGATTTTAAAAAAATATATATAATTATTAACCAAAGTTTCATTATATATTTGATGGTTGGTTTTTTTTTTTTTGTTTGTTGTTTTTTTATAAAAAAACAATATTTTCACCATTAAGAGCGCTGATGGACATTAAAAGATGTCAAAAGTGGAACAGGCTATATCAATAGTGGAACAGGCTATATCAATAGTGGAACAGGCTATCATCTGGTAAATCATCCACGGGAGCGTAAAGCGTCATCCCACAAACCACCCATACCGCCCCCCCCACCCCACATAAACACATTCCTTACCTGACTGTGAATCCAGTGTTGTCACGTCTGGTGTCCGGCTGGTGCTGGACACGTCGGCCGAGGAGAAGGCTGGAGAGAGACACGTCATTGTCCTGTGGAGAGAGAGAGAGAGAAAGGGAAAAAAAACAGAACTCTTGAGAAATACAATACATGACTATAGTTGCAATACAGTCTGTCCAACTAATCCACTCACTGATTAGTGATGGGGGGGGGGGGGAATAAGGAGGGAGTGGGGGGGAGGGAGAAGAGACAAAAACAGAACCCAGAGAAACACCATTCATGAATATAGTAGCTGCAATACAGCGTGAATACCATACAGTCTGTCCAACTAATCCACTCACTGGTTAGAGGTAGGGAGGTACAAAGGAGGGGGTGGAGGAGGGTGGCATGAGTCCAAAGAGAAACGCGGACAGAAAGTTACTATAGAGACATTACTTCCCCCTCCATCCCCCACCCATTCTTCCCTTTTCTTTCCCCTGAAACAAACAGAAAAAGAAAAAAAAAATATGCCACGTGACCTGGTGGTGATTCGTGAGATTGTGATCTGACTAATGAATCAAGTCAGAAGATAAACCCTCCGCAGAAAAAAAAAAGAAATATAAAAATACCAGGAAGGATAGAGGAAGAGAAAGATAAAAGTATATGTCTGTGGTGCTACAATGTCCGACATTGAGCTTTTGTGCCATCATCAGTATCCCGAGGCCAGTTCCATCCATCCAGCTGTAGTGTTTGGGGGAAGGGTGAGAGAGGAGTGGGGGCGGGGGGGGGGCAGGGAGTAAAGAGAAAGAAGGAGGGAGAAAGAGATGGTGACAGAAAAAGAGAGAGAGAGAGAGAGAGAGAAAGAGCGATAATACGAGAGATGGAGAGCGAGAGTGTGTGTGTGTGAAAGAAATGGGGGCCAATAAAGAGAAGGGAGAGAAAATAGAGAGAATGGGTTAGCGAAAGAAAGGAGAAAATGAGAGAAAGAGAAAACGAGAAAAAAAAGGAGAGAGAGAGAGAGAGAGAGGGAGCTACTAGGATAAAAGATCACATCACATGAGAATTTATCACTGAGTTTATCCTGCCGATTTGTTTCTTCGCTAATTCCCCTTTACACTTTAACGTAAACAATTATCATAGAAAATAAATCTAGCTTTTCTGAAGAAAAATATTTATTTCATTTGATACATTCCAAGGACCATAACTCAAGATTAATTTTTTTTTTTGCATCCGTCTAGTTTATTCTTACATGTAGATCACCCCAACAAGTCCATCCTGACACACAGGCCTTTCTTTCCTTCTTTTATTTTCTATCACTTATCTAAATATCACTTAAAATGGACGCCCCAGTTTATAAATCAACTAGTTTGTGTGTGTGTGTGTTAATTTACAGGTGAATGAAGTTACTATGACCCAGTCCGCTCCTCCTCCTCTCCTCCTATCCCATTGAAGAAACATTAGTTATTATGTCTGTATCAAGTGCGTCATAAGTTCTTGGTTGGGGGAAGGGGGGGGGTAGCACGAATATTTTTAAAGGTGATCGGTATATCTACGGCTGCCCGGAGAGGGGGAGGGAGATGAGGAGTGGGGGAGGTGCGCCCTATCTCACCCCCATCCTCCCAAACCCTTGGAACTCACGCCACGAATAGAGAAATAACTCTGAAATAGAAATGCATGGAAGGAAACGCACCCTCTTGATCCGCCCCTACCGTCCCACCCCCGATGATAAAGTATGCTTTTGAAAGCGCACCTGTTGCACTTCAGAAGAGAAATATCTTTAGTCTTAGCACTCACACAGAGAGACAGAGAAAGAGAGAGAGAGAGCGAGAGAGAGAGAGAAACGATAGAAAATAAATATAAAAAGAAACAAAAATAGAAAAACATTTTTAAAAAAACATTAAAAAAACTAAATGTTTAGTAGTAAGAGAATGACATTGCTAATGTAGATATATGCATGCCTGCTGTATTTTATCTAGAAGAAAATAGATGCTTTGTAGGTAAAAGAGAATGCCGCAAAAAGGTCAGAAGTAACGTCATAGCCAGGGTAATAGCGCCCCAATCTTCCACCAGCACCACCACCACCCCCTTCCCATAACTCTTTAGTTGAGCGATTGCATGTGGTAGTAAAACTACAACAAAAAAAAATGTCAAACTGTACCACATTGGTGGAACAAACTTACCGGGTAGAAGGAAAGACCAAAAAGAAAGAAAGAAAGAAAGATGAAAGAGATGGGGGGGGGGGGGAAGAGATTGGAGGGTTATGACGTAAGGGCTCTGGCACCGTGCCTTGTGGCACCATAAGGCTCGGCGATAAGGGTGTGGGGGTGGAGGGGGTGGAGGGGTTTTAGGGGATACGGGTGTAAATCCGGATCGAAGGCTTTGGTCGTTTATTCCTCGTGTGTGTATGTGTGTGGTTTATCGGCTAAAGTAAATTAAAGCAGAGAGAGAGTGAGTAAGAGAGAACGAGAGTGTGTGTGTGTGAGAGAGAGAGAGAGATCTTTGGGCTAAAAAGATTTTTACATTACTGGTAAAGATTTAGTACCCAGTAAAAAAAAAAAAAAGATTTGTGTTGAGGGGGGGGGGCACCTTTATACTATTTTCGTCCATAGGGCTAGTGACGCAGAGTTCATTCGTTTGATTACTTTGATTAAGGCGTATAAGGTAATGAGTAAGGATATTGTGTAGGCAGGTTCATATTTTTTTAGTTAATTGAGATTTGCAACCGAGACTTTAGGTACGACAAACCAAAACGCCATACGCAGCTATCTGAAGCAGGGAGAAGTCTTAGACAATACAAATTGGCAGGGATTTCTTTGTACTTTTTTTTTTAATTCGGAGAAAGAAACAGTGGCACGTGATACAGTTAGACCAATAGAACGCAAAAACCTTTTTTGTTCACTTTTTTTTCCGAAAGTATTCGACATCCGTTGTTCTATTTACTCACGCCCACTTAGTAGTGTAACTCGGTGATTTTCAAGAGGCGTTTTCGCGTTCCGCAAGAAATGTCCAAGGTTCCTCGAGATTATAAAACCAAACACTTGATATTGTAAATTGAACCGTAATAGCACAACAAAAGAATGAAATCCTGTTGATCAAAAGCACAAATAGAACATCTTAGCGGTGAAAATAATTGTTGCGTCGCTCACTTCTCTTCTTCTTCTTATATTAACGTTATTATATTTGTATATTGTCCAACCACTGGGGGTTCAATCGATAAAACCGAAGGATTACCGTTTTAGGGACCAGAGCAAAACTTCGGGGAACACCGGGCGTTAAAGCTGACGTTTTATTGAGGCTATATGATAAAAGATTCCTTTTATTTCAGCAACCGAACTATCCCATCAGTCTTTATAAGATGTAATGCTCGTCCTGTTGGACTTCTCTTGACGCCTTCCTCGACTCCCGCTCTCTGGTTTAAAACACATGAGACAGTTGTTTTTTTTACCACCAGTGGATTCTTCTCAAATTTCTTTTTTTTTTTTTTTGCACGATACAACTTGATACAACACATTCAGAAGTTGGAAAGGGGGAGGGGTGGAGAGTTAAATGTAATACTTGCTTTAATCCGCTCATCGAATGTAGTGAATAATTAATGGAAAACACTACAACATTTTGTTCGCTGAACATTTCACACAATTTTAATGCAGACTTTCATGACAGAATTTCACAACAGACTTTCATTTTTTTGTCTGACTTTCATTTTCATGTCAGATTTTCATGACAGGCTCTCATTTTCATAACAGACTTTTCATGGCAGACTTTCGCTGCCTCCACCTCTTTCAGCTCACTCAGACTTTGCTCTATTCCGGCGGGGAGGGGGGGGGGAAAGGCTGAATAAGATAGCACACGGCACCCAGTTATATTTCACTACAATTTTATAGAGGACCCCCCCGGTCAACTCCGTTACTGTCATATTATGTCACGATTTTATAAACACTCTCAGTACACAAAGAGCCACAAGCCACCCCAATACCACTAGGAACCTTACTAGATTGATAAGACTGGAACGATGTTGCAGGGAGTGAAAAGCGTCCAACACCAGATTTGATTGGAAGACGTCTGCTTCTTTGTCCCCCCACCCCACTCTCTATCTTTCTTATACTTATTCGGTCTAACAAACATTCGCCATAATCTTCATTGGCCTTAATAATCTCTCGACATTAATCTTCCTTGAAGTCGTCGACAACAAAAAGTATCGAATAACCTTTAACCTTAACCACAGAAGACCTACCGTTGGCTTGAATCTGTAGCCGTTTCTAAGGGCAATTCATTTGCCTCTTTATATTCACCGAAGACAATCTCGATTGAACTTAATCTTGATCAAACTTCGACCTTAGCCTAATCCTCAGCGACAAAAAAAACAAACAACAACAGCACACACTTGGACGAGTCCTCCATCTTCATTTGATTTTTTCGAGTTAAACGTCCCTGTACATTAATATGAATATTCATCGACAATAATCTTGAGCTATACAAACTGATCGGCGTGTATATCTTCTGTAAGATTAAAATTTATCCGTTAATTTGAATAATCGCCAGCATTGAACTTCCATCGCCGAATATCAAGAGACCAAATTGTTATCTTCGTCAATAACGTAAGTTTTCGGAGGGCCTTAATCTTCTACACAATTCACCGACCATGAATCTTTGCCTCATTTTCTGTTGCCCTTAATCTTCCTCTAGATTCGCCCACCATTGAACTTCATCAGCTTTTCTAGTCGCCGCAATCTTCTCTCCAATTCGCCAACCATTAATCTTCATACTTTTGTTACGAATCTCGGTCATAAATGAATGACGTAGTAAGGCATTGACCTCTTAACAAGTGCGTATCAGAGTCCAAAGCGACCAAGGTTTGACCTTTATGCCCTGAGGGCAGTTTAAATAAAATAATTCGTTCAAATCCCGTGGAAATTGGGGGATAATTCTGGATCGTAGTAATTATAGAGAAAGAGGTTAAAATGCGTATTAAGACCCTGTAGAATCTTCGATGATCGTTTTCTTTGTAAAGTCCCGACCTCCTTAAAGTTAGTTCAGTTCGGAAGTTTGTCGAGTGAAGTCGCTAATATTCATTTGTATATTGTATGCCATTGTATTGAAACTTATGTTGCCATCAGTTGATGAAGTTTATTGATCGTTTATATTGAGTCTACAATTTAAATAAAATTGTTTATTCAACAACTGGAGTTGTTTGATCTATCATTGTTGAGAAAGGTGTTGAAGATAATTATCACGAATATAACTACATTGCTGCATAAACCTGTCAGTCAAGGAACCCCTAGCTTGGGCTACAGATTAGCAGAATCTAGAGACTTCTAATAAAGATACAACTATATTCATTGAATCCGATTTAACGAGTCGTAATAATAATCAACCTAAAGAGGTCCATAACAGTTTGGGGGCTCGTCCGGGATAGTTGTATAGTGAAGCATATATTCAAGTTGTGTTGTGTTGTGTGTTGAAGCCGTGACCTACTGAGCAAGCCTAATAACGCTGAATTCATTCTTCCGATTGGAAAAACGTAAGTTGGAAATTTACCACTTTATAAATCTCTTAACTAAAGAATGGAATTTATTGAAAATCCAGAAGAAGAAGTTCTGAAAACTTTATCAATAAAGAAGTTAAAAGAGATCGCTGAGATCTTAAAGATAGAAGTTACTGAAACTACACCATCGAGGACTGTGTTGACACAGCAGATAAAAGATGTGTTGATTGCGAGTGGAAAGTTGAAAGTAGAATCAAGCGCGGAGGGATATCAAGTTGAAGGTCAGACGTCGAAATCTATGTCAGAACAGTTTAGATTTCAGTTAGAAATGAAACGGATGGAAATGGAGATGGAACAAAGACGTCTAGAAATAGAAAGTCAGGAAAGAATAGAGCTAGCGAAGATAGGAGCTACTAAAAAAGAATCTCATAGTGATGTAGAGATGGCCAGATGGAAAAAGCTAGTCCCTACCTACATTGATAAAGAAAGTGAAATAGCTAATTTCTTCCAGACCTTTGAAATTTCTTGCAGAGATTTTAAGTTCCCAGAAGATAAATGGGGAATATTAGTAAGAACAGCTTTTACTCAGGGAAGGGCAAGAGATTGTGTTCTATTATTAAAAGAGGAGAATTTAAATGATTATGAAATCATCAAAGATTCTGTACTGAAAGCGTACAACCAAATACCGGAAAGTTATCGGAAAAGGTTCCGTCAGTACACAATGTCCCCTTACCAAACACACTTAGACTTCCTTAGAGCAGAAGAAAAGTTAATGGATCAGTGGATAAAAGCCAGAAATATCTCCACATTAAAAGAAATGAAAGATATCATTCTGTTAGAGGATTTTATTAACAAAGTGAGGCCGGATATAAGAATGTATTTATCCGAGCGTGATATCACTGACCCACATAAGGCTGCTGATTTAGCTGAACAGTACACATTGTGTCATAGGACAGCTGATGGAAAGAATTTTACTCGGTCACAACGGCCAGCAGAAAACACACAACAACAACATCGTGAAAAAGAGCATTTTGTGAAACAAAATGATGTTAATAAAAAACCTGTCTACAAAAACGTCCAATGTACTTTTTGTAAAAGAACAGGACATAGCATTGAAGACTGTTGGAGTATACGAAGCGACAAAAGACCTAACAAAGTGGTCATGTGTGCAAGCCATAAACCAATACAGAATGTACAAGAAAGCGAAAATACAAACGAACTGAATTCGAAGAAAGATTATTCTAAACCAGAAACACTGAGGGTGGATTTGCCTGAGAGCAAAAGTCAGAAGGTAGAGAAATCTACAACTGAAGATAATGAGGATAAATATCCTGATTATAAATACAGAATGGCTACTATTGGATTAATTGTCCAAGTCCACAGAGACGAGAAAGTAGACCAAAGTATTTTTGACTCGAACAAGAGTCTGAAGTCATCGAAAGATGAAACAACACCCGAAAGTCATGGTCAAGGGAAGAATAAAATTGACACAGAGACCCTGTGCAGTTTTCAACCGTTCATTAGTGAAGGTTGTGTGGCCTTACAAAAGGAAGGACCACTGAAGTCCGTAAGAATATTACGAGACACAGGAGCATCATTAACACTGCTGCTTAAAGATGTATTACCATTAAATGATAATACATTGACAGGACAGACTGTCCTATTGAGAGGTTTTGAATGGAAAGAAGAAATACCTCTACATAGGATATACCTCACATCTGACTTGGTGACAGGATATGTGACAGTTGGAGTAATATCAAAACTTCCTGTTGAGGGCATATCCGTTATCCTAGCAAATGATTTGGCGAAAGGGAGGGTGAGACCTGAACTGATTGTGAAGGAAAATCCAGACCCTAGTCCTATTGTGGAGACAGGAAAAGAAAAAGAACTTTATCCTGTAGGTGATGTCATAAAGGGTATGACACCACAGAAAAAGAAAGAAGAAACTATCTCACAAGAAAAGAAAAATAAAGAAGAAATTCTCCCACGAGAGAAGAAAGTGGAAGAAGGAGTGGAACTTGATACTACTATTTTCTCCATGATTGAAGATTGTCCGAAAGGAAATGAACAATCAAAGAAGTCATCGCAAAATGAATTGATTGCTGAACAGAAAGTAGACCCAGAGTTGCTACAGTTGCATGAGAAAGCTGTCGACGAGAAAGAAAATACTACTACTGATGTCTATGAACAGATAGACCACAGCATGAACAAACAACAATGCAAACCTGCAGTTGCCGGTACAGATGAAGATTGGAGGAGCATCACTGAAGAAACGAGTGCTGAGAGCTGGACCGAAACTATCAAAAGCTATGGGTTACCACAATCCATACCGACAGATCAAAGGACCAACTTCGCCCCGGAACTCTTCAATCCTGTCCTAAAGAACTTATGCCTGGAGCAGGAGAGGTCAACTGAATCCCATCCGGAAAGTCGAGGAGCCTATGGACCAATCTTTGGACCCACTGTCCGAGGACCACTCAAACTACTTCAAGAAGCATGGCAGACCGAATTGGATCTCCTTGGGCTGATCAAGTACCTAGATAAGTACATATATTTTTTGTCTGACATAACTGTGTTTGTTAGAAAAAAATTGTACACTGCTCACATGCAGATGCCATTGTTGTGTGATGAAAGCAAGGCAAAAATATTATATCATTTGAAAATGATAAAGCCTTACCTTCTGAAAACAATTGGAATAAGCTTGATGTTGTTAACATTGTTACTCTTATTTGTAAAATTTATGCCTGGAGTACAGGATGAATTGAATGACAAATTCACTGATAGTTAGTTACCAAACTTACTATTTTAAAACTAAATCCCTTACTTGTGATGAAAAAGGACTGAGTAAAAGTATTGTTAGAGTAAATATCATTATAGTGTGATATTTCTAAACAAACTTGTTAGGTTGAGCATTTAAAATAATTGCTATAAGAGAAAAAGATCAGTTTTATCCGCAGAATTGGTTTCTAAATCAGAGGACATTATAAATGTGGACTGATTATAAGATATGTTTGAGAATCTCTGGAAATGATAATTGAAACATTTGGCAGAGAGGATAATCTGATTGATAAAGATGTAAATGGTTTTAAGAAAAGAGAATTTTTCTATCACTAAAGTATTGAGAAATGTTTATGATTGTACTATGGAAATTTATTTTATCATGTACTGTTGTTGAAATATTGCACTGAGTCAGTATGCAAATTTCTTCTATGTGAATTTATTCATTTGTTCTATTATCATTGAATGTATGATAATGTAGGGTAAAAATAGTTGCAGCAAGACAGAACTATGACTAAAAAGAATTCCAAGAATTGTATTATATTTGATTTTTCACTTTTAGGATACTGTTACATGAAAAGCAGACCAGAAGTGAAACTAATGTAAAATAAAACTTATCCTTGTTTTGTATAAATTTAGGAGATGTGCCACTGACTTGACACTGTAAACCAGAATGGTTGAGAATGTCATGGTTGAGAATTTATAATGTTGACACACCAATGTTCAACTAATGTATTATTAATTAAGGATTTCATGTCAAGATTGTAAAACTAATCTATTTTTTTTTCTGTATTAGTTAAAATAGATTGAATGAATTGTATTGACAAGCAAAAGATTGGGTAGACCTGAACACTGTGAAAGTAACAGGAACCTAGAACCTATGAATAAAACCTTTATGGAAAATGGAAAAGAGCAATGTACACCACTGAAAAGATTGGAAATGGAATGTTTTACCACACCAGTCAAAACCAGCAGTTTGTTTTGTACATAAATTGTTACATTGATTTCGCTATGAAAAAAATTAATAGTAGCCTATGCTTAACTCTTTTCTACTTCAATAATATTGTATTTGAAATGTCTTTGATGTAATCTAAAGAAAATAAGTACTTACTATTTAGTACTAAGATTGTATGAAGATAATATAATCTGCTTTGATTGATAGTTAATTAAGTAAATTAACCAAATTTGTTTCAAGTAAATCCATGTCTGCATGAAAGATAGAATGTTTCAATGTGAACTCTTTTAAAAAGAAAATAATGACGTCGAAAGGTCATGGTAAAATGAGAAATTGAAATATTTTTAATGATTTTTGCTATAAACTATTTTAATTCGTGAACAGACTATGTTTAATGTTCTCAAAATAATATAAATGAATTTGATTTTGAGGTGATAGATGTTAAATAATGCTCATTTAGTTACGATAACTATTTAATCGCGTAGCAATATTTTTTTGACCTAGGCTGTGATGAGGTAAATTTGCATAGCGATGTCAACATTGTTAAAATCAATTGAGAATGAGAGAGAGAGAGAGAGAGAGAGAAAGGCGGAATTGACCTACATTTTGGGTCGCGTCACAGACAGTTGTCTAATGTGTTAGTCGGCCTACCAGCATGTAAAAAAAAAAAAAATAATACTGTCTACACGAGCAATAATTTTTGTAACGTGTAATTAGGTCAGGTCTAGTAGTATTTTTTCATCAAGAGCGTTTGTTTTTTTTTCTCCTTATGAAAAAATAAGTCGTGTCTGAATAGACATTAAGTGATTTTTCTTTTGTTGTATAATTACAAATTGTAAAAGATATTAGTTTATAATTAAATGGACGAGAGAGTTTTTATTACAGTGGAATGTTCAATGTAATAGAAATTATTAACTTGTATTATATTATATCTATTAAGAATGATTATGTATTTTTCTTGTATACAAGATTTAGATAAACAATTTAATTGTCCATCGTTTTGAATTAAAAAATTGAATGATTGAATGACAATAGTTAAGCCATTTGATAAGATGAACTTATATTGCATATATTATATGTTATTGTTATCAGTTCGATTGAATTATTGGGATAGCCAATTGAATGGTATTGTTTTCCCCGGAATATTTTCTTTTATAATTATTCCTTAAAATTAACATTTTTTCAAATGTAAAAGAAATAATTATAAAACTTTAGAAGGGGGGGGGATGTTACGAATCTCGGTCATAAATGAATGACGTAGTAAGGCATTGACCTCTTAACAAGTGCGTATCAGAGTCCAAAGCGACCAAGGTTTGACCTTTATGCCCTGAGGGCAGTTTAAATAAAATAATTCGTTCAAATCCCGTGGAAATTGGGGGATAATTCTGGATCGTAGTAATTATAGAGAAAGAGGTTAAAATGCGTATTAAGACCCTGTAGAATCTTCGATGATCGTTTTCTTTGTAAAGTCCCGACCTCCTTAAAGTTAGTTCAGTTCGGAAGTTTGTCGAGTGAAGTCGCTAATATTCATTTGTATATTGTATGCCATTGTATTGAAACTTATGTTGCCATCAGTTGATGAAGTTTATTGATCGTTTATATTGAGTCTACAATTTAAATAAAATTGTTTATTCAACAACTGGAGTTGTTTGATCTATCATTGTTGAGAAAGGTGTTGAAGATAATTATCACGAATATAACTACATTGCTGCATAAACCTGTCAGTCAAGGAACCCCTAGCTTGGGCTACAGATTAGCAGAATCTAGAGACTTCTAATAAAGATACAACTATATTCATTGAATCCGATTTAACGAGTCGTAATAATAATCAACCTAAAGAGGTCCATAACACTTTTTATAGTGGCCCTAATCTTCCCTCCGATTAGCCGACCATTAATCTTCAGCCCTTTTACTCGTGGGCCTTAATCTTCCTTTTCAAATGGCCTGACCATTAATCTTCATACTTTTTTTTTTGGGGGGGGGGGGGGGGGGGCTTTATAATCTTCTCTCCAATTAGCCAGACCATTAATCTTCATCGATCGTTCACGAGTGCCTTGTCACGCAAAGAAGAAGAAATAAATATTTAAAAACAAAATGCTCCCATATGACAGGGCGGGAAATGTGCTCACATTGAAACAATGCACTCATCTGGTCATGTTCAGCCTCGGCGAACTTTCTCTTTAGTTTAGTTCCTTCCTTGTTTTTCTTTTTCTTTTCTCTTTTGTTTCTCTCTCTCTCTCGTTTTAGTTTTTTTAATCCTTCTTTCTTCCCTCATTGGAATTCTAAGCATCCAGAAATAATGGATGGCGTCTAAGAAAATGAAAGAAACTTTTTACTAGAAGAGAACTTTCGCTGGAAGCGGCACAAAATATGACATTGAGAAAAACCTAGAAAAACTTAGAGCGGAATCAAAATGCTAACGTGGACTTTTTTAACGAAGTGGCTATTCGGACCCGGTAGACTTAGTGATAAATATTAGTATCGGTTAGTTTATATAGGTTAGGGATGGATTTGTAGTATTTTTGGTAATAGTTAGTATCGGTTAGGTTATAAAGGATAGGGATAGATTTGGTGTTTTCTGTGCTACTTGTTATAATATATATGGTAAAACAAACATTTTTTGTGTTTGTTTCCCTCTTTTTTTATGTTTTCTATGAGTTTTAAGGAATTCTGACTGAAGCCGGGTCCGAATAGCCATTTCATGCTAAAGGGACCCGGGTCCGAATAGCGGCAGCCCTTTTTTAATGGTTATATAGACGTTTGTATTGGTGGATATGTGTGGGCTAACATTCATAGGTCTACAGACGGACAGATCGGCATTATAGATGGACAGGAAGTCGGGTTGATGGACGGATGGACAAATAGAATAATACGTACAAAGACCAAACAGATTAGATTGATAGAATAAATAGATAGATATATAAGCTATATATATAGAGAGAGATATAGAAATATTGATATTGATAGAAATAAATAGATAAATAGATAGACAGACATACATACAGACAGACATATAGATAGACACACATAGACAGATAGATAGAAAAATATATAGATTAGAACGATAGATAAATAAATAGACAGATAGACATATATATAGTTATATAAATAGATAGTATTAGATAGATAGATACATAGATAGATAAGTAAATGATTCCAACATCAAATGTTTCACACAACTAACCTGTATAGCAATATTTGATTAGTTTTGGTCAGTAAAAAAACTTCAAAATGCGAAACTTTAAACTTTCAGACTATCAAATGATCAGACAGCATTTAAATATTTTAACGTTGCACATATTCAACGCATTATTCCAATTTTTATTTTTATTCTTAATGTACAGTGTATATAGTCATGCAAAAAAAAAAAACCAACTCTGGTGGGAAACCATAACAACAACAGTAAAACAAG
Source organism: Anisus vortex (assembly GCA_949126835.1). NCBI lineage: Eukaryota > Metazoa > Mollusca > Gastropoda > Planorbidae > Anisus > Anisus vortex. Next base: position 13,411,718 of record OX421495.1, read on the forward strand.
AGTTAAAAAAACGAATAGGGATACACGATGGATGTGATCTTCTTAGCGGACAACATAATACAAATGGAAGACCCCCCCCCCTCCCCAGGGGGAAGAAATGAAAGGAAGAAAAAAATAGAGAAACCTCACATTAGCAGATGGAAAGAAAAGAGACAGAAGATGAGGGGGGCCAAAGGGGAGTAAAAACGAAAATAATGGAGATCAAGGGAAGTAACCGGGTATTGATTTTAATGAACGGCGACAACAACAAATGGGCCGAGACACAAAGCTGTGGTAAGAACTGTGGGATTTAAAAAGTACCAGTGAACGTAATGGGGTGAAAGTAATAATGGAGTTGAGGGAAAGTAATGGAGTGAAAGTAATAATGGAGTTGAGGGAAAGTAATGGAGTGAAAGTAATAATGGAGTTGAGGGAAAGTAATGGAGTGAAAGTAATAATGGAGTTGAGGGAAAGTAATGGAGTGAAAGTAATAATGGAGTTGAGGGAAAGTAATGGAGTGAAAGTAATAATGGAGTTGAGGGAAAGTAATGGAGTGAAAGTAATAATGGAGTTGAGGGAAAGTAATGGAGTGAAAGTAATAATGGAGTTGAGGGAAAGTAATGGAGTGAAAGTAATAATGGAGTTGAGGGAAAGTAATCATGGAGTTGAGTAAAAGTAATCATGGAGTTGAGTAAAAGTAATCATAGAGTTGAGTAAAAGTATTCATGGAGTTGAGTAAAAGTAATCATGGAGTTGAGTAAAAGTAATCATGGAGTTGAGTAAAAGTAATAATGAAGTTGAGTGAAAGTAATAATGGAGCTGAATGAAAGTAATAAAGTTTACTGAAACTAATAATAGCATAGAATAAAATGAAAAAAAATGTAACATTTTTTTTTCTAATATCTAATCTGATAAGCAACAAAACAAATAAATGTTGTCAAATTTCTGTGACCATGTAATTGCATGGTCAGAGCAATGGTTGGAAGCTAATTAATTCTTCCACTAGATAAAAGCTACAAGAAAAAGCAAACATGTAAAATGTGCTGCAAGAACAAACATCAGTGTAGCACAAAGTATAGAAACATACAATCCCAAAAAATGTCTATACAAATAAAAATGAATTCCTTTGTTTTGGCCCCAACATAAAAAAGAAATATTTCAAAACTTTTTGATCCGATGTATGTTAGTCTTTGAGTTAAACATGTTTGCTTTAGAGTTTGGGTGCAGAGTTGTAGAATTGGCAGCATTCCCCAGTAGCACTAAGTCAAAGTCCCAGAATTCTATCAATGTGGCTATTTAAAAAGCCTAATTTCAATAGCTGCACAATATGATATGATATAATGATCATTTATTTAGATATAGCGCAACTCTCTATGCTTTTGTATGGAATTTTCAGCACGCTCTTGACTAATCTTCAACATTTTCATGACAAACCATATATTTTTATTTGAATACTTTTTAATTAGAAAAGAAACGAAGGTCAGAATTAAAAAATGTTCACAAATGATTAGAGTTGTTGATAAAGAGAGTTAGAATAGTTGACAACTGCTCACTTTACAAATTTGTCTGTAGCACTCTGCCAAACTGATCCACTCATCTTTGTTGTAAGACATGTGGTTTCTGGAAGCACTTAAGGAAGGGCTGATCAATTTCTCTGACCTTGTCACTCCGCTGTTAGAGACGGCTGTGAAACATCGAGCGTTGGGTCTGGAGAGTGGAAAAGTGTTCGGTAGAGAATAAACCAAGTTTTATAATTTAATTTATTGAGATGTATTGTCTGCATTAATTCCTTTTCTATTACCCTAAAATAAATACTGCATTAGCATTGAATCTATTGTCCAACTTTGTTTAATTAATCTTCTTTGTTGAACACATTAATATTATCTGTGAAATCTACAGGGAATCTTTCTTTAAAAAATTGTCTATCTCTGATTAATGAAAAATTATAGTTTGTATGAATGTATTGTTCTTTGAAATCTTGTGTGGCCTACAATTTTCTTGAATTTACTTTCTATCTTTATTAAACTCCTATTCTTTCTTTGTTAAATTCAGATTCTCTCTGTGTTAAAATATTGCATTCTAAATGTGCTGAGATTACACACTCTAAGCAGGGGCGAAGCCACAGGGGGGGCTGAGGGGGGCTAAGCCCCCCCTGGAATTAAAAAAAAAAATCTTTTTCAACTGATTTTTTACAAAATATGTACTAAATTCGCTAAAAATTTGGTAAATCTTTGTCACGCGAAAGTTCAGCCCCCCCTGGTATTTGGTAAATTTTTGTCACGCGAAAGTTCAGCCCCCCCTGGAAAAAATTTCTGGCTTCGCCCCTGACTCTAAGCCTAATGGGAAAAACACACACACAGTTTTGACATAGAATTCTCGACCACATAGTCAATGAAAGCTTACATTTAATATTTTAAACAAATAAAGCAAATGTCAAATATTTGCACTTTGTTAGAATCATTCCCTGCAGCAGACGACATGCCACAACACAACTCATGCTCTTACCTGATAAAATCATCCAAGTTGTTTGGGTCAATTAATTTTCCTGGTCCCCAGGTTCTTTTTAACATAATGTGACCTTCTTCTGGGTTTTCCCGATGGCTGTTTCCTGTCACAGCAGATTTACAGTTCTATAAAGACAACATTAGAAAAAACACTAAAATTACATTTTGAAAAAAAAAAGTCTTAAGCTTTAAAAGTTTTTAAAAGTACCCAAGTGGAGTGGTTCCCAAAAAGTGTGTTGGGGCACACTGGGATGCAGAACATGGCAAAGGCTTTTCATAATTATGTTTTCCTTTTATATTCATTGTGGCAAAATATGACATTTAGGGCTTTGTCTGAGTGAAGGGCACCAAGGGAGAAAACCTACTTCAAGAAAGGCGCTGCAAGTGTTAAAAGTCTTTGAATTAATGGCCTAGACTTTTTTACCAAGGGCTGGCACTCCCCATTGTTTTTGAGTTCAGTACCACTAATTTTTTAGATAGTGTTAGTTTTATGTGTATACAGCACAATTTTTATTCAATTTTCCTTTTTTTTCCATTAAATATATGGTAAGTTTAAATATAAACATTGTTTTTTTCTAAAAATTTATTTTTAATCTTATAAGATATTCATAAGCAGCTGTACATGAGTTTAAATTGCTATTTTCATTAACAGTGGTGTGGGCATGCTTCAGGTTTTCCAGTGTCACATTTCTATTTTGAATACTGTATATTAATTATATTATTATATCAAGTCACCATGATTTTAAGCATAACAATTCAAATTTTGTTGAATTAATTTGGTTACATATTCTACTAAGTCTTAAGCGCTATGTAAAGTATACATGCACAAACATCTATTTAAGAGAAAGTAAATAGACAATCATTATAAAATAAAACACTGTAATTAAAGAAAAAAGGATTTAAAAGATTTAAAAAATGTATAACCTTTAGAAAAGACTTGTACTTTTCATTAACCCATTCAACAAAAGACCTAGGCCACTATTAAATTGATTATGTAGGACTTAAATGCTTTACTTACTTAGTCAATTTTACAAGATTTATAAAAAAAGTTCTATAAAAAAAGTAATTTTAAAAAGATTTATTTTGTCTAATGGGAACAACACTTAACTCAAATAAAGAGCCACATATGCCCAAGCCATACCCTAATTAAAATAGTCAACTCTACCAATTAATAGCAGTTTCATAAAAAAAATACAATAAATGTAAGCAAAATGAAATGAGGTGAAGAAGGTCATTATTTCTTATATAAGAAAGCAAAATATACATTTAAATGAGAAATATAAGGTAATGCTGATCACTCTGCTTTACTGGTATGGTTCTAATATAAGACTGTTCTACAAATATGATATGTATTTAGCAGTTGAATAAGTAAACAGTTCATGAAACACTCATACTTCTATATTCTAATGATATTGTACATCAAGAGAAAAAGCCATAAAAATTAACAATAAAATGCTGATTAAAGTCCTAATAATTATAAAATATGCAGGCAGAACATTTATTTGAATTGAGTAAACAGAACCTGTAACATTAACAACATGTGAACTATTCTATACATTTTTTTGAAGCACTACAGACATTTACTAACTTCTAAAACTATAACATAAAATATAATCCAAAACTATAGCTTCTAATCCTTAATGACTACAGGTCAATTTTTACTGAGATGCTACCAGTAAGTACATGTAAACTATAAGCTCCAAGTTTTTTGATGATAAGCTACCTGTGAGTCTATTGATACTAAACTACAGATGTTGATTATAACACAATGAGCTTACCAATGCCAAACAGGTGTGAAAGACAAAATGAAGGAAAAAGATCTTTATGAATTAATAGTAGAAAGCAATGTCTGTAAGAAGGGGTGTATCATTTACAGAAATGTTGCAGTATTTTAAAAAATCAGACGGAGGCTTAAGAAGATATCTTGCTATATCTAATACTCAAAGACATAAAATGGATTAAGTTTTTTGAAACACTCAAATAAATTTCATCTTGTTATTAATATAAGTGGTTGAAAACAGAGTATAAAGAAATAAGTGATGCACATTAGATTCACTATAACATAGAGACTATCTTTGAGTTGGCAAGGCATAAACTTTCAGCATGTTGATGTCGTATTGTCTTCTTCAACTATTTATTCAAAGTATGGTTAAAATCTAATATTAAATGTGTGAAATAGGAAATGTTTTTATTAAGATAAAAATCTAATGATACAAAAGTTATTTGAATAGCAAGTTGATGAAATTTGTATTATCTCTTAATATTTATTTATATATTACAGAAATGTTATTTTTAATATTTACATTTCTTATAGTCTAAACAGTCAGTATTTTATTTTGATTAGCTTCTAAAATAATTTTAAGCATTTACCTTTTTAATACCTCCAGTAAATCCTCTCTTCTCTTCTTTTATCCTTAAATATTCAACAAGTTTCTGAAAGAGTAAACAAAAAACTTTTATACTGAGACTAAAACATTTGTTTCTACAATATAATAAATACTGAAAATATTTATTGGAGTAGTTAGATAAAAAATGATATATTCAAATAATATATTATATACAAGTTATTTTGTATTTATTTCACTAATAAAACACAATATTCAATTGTATATTTTATTTTGCAAATGATGCTGATTTAGACAATTCAAAACCAATACATTAAATGTTTACAATAATTTTATAGGGCCTACAGCTACATAATTTGTAAATGTTTTATTAAAAATTAATAGTCCTTAATTTTTGCTCGGAACAATAATATTAATGATATTTAATAACTGCTATTTTTTTAAAAATAAAAGCTAGAAAAGACCCTAAGACGTACTATTCACATGACTATAAAATAAGTAAAATAGTATATCATTGGTCCTATGGTTAGTACAACAGACTGCCAACATGCTTCTGCTACCCAGTCCCTGACGCCCTGTAGGAGTTTCGGGCCAAGATTGTAACTAGATGGAACGTCTTTAAACTTATAATACAATGTGTTTGTTTTACTTACTATAAACTAAATGAGTTAGATATGTGAGAAATCAATTTCAGCTGCTACATCATACAGTGAGATTATGTGGTCAGCACAATCCTCAGACTTAGTGACCATCTGAGGCCCCAGAAAAAAATCTAGGCCTTAACCGGAATTTGAAGTAGCAACTATCCATCCATATTACAAACCAGCACCATTTTGCTAGAACAACATGCCCAATATTAAAAAGATTGCTAAATTGTGCATTGTTAAATTCTGAGTAAAATATACTTACATATCTTCTATCTTCTGCAGGTGTTCTGACTCGCTGAGAGATTCCTCTACCTCGAGCTAGTGGTGGAATAGCTGACTTTGTTCTAGGTGGCCGACTGTTAGATTCCTAGCCAGAAGAAAAAAAATCCACAGTGTAATCAGATATGGACAAAGTAAAATTTGGTTTTATAATAAACAAATCTTCACTCCGTTTCTTTTAAGCAGTCTCTTTTTTTAATTAGTGGTAATTAACTTCAAATTCAAATTCAGCATTATCTCAGTATATGTAGCTAAGAAAGTTGTTGAAGATGGTCATTTGTATAGCAATATGATTTTCTATGCTATTAAATTTAGCATGCTCAGTGCACTCTATTTTCACCATTCAGTTATCTTATCTTATCTTATACATTACAGACGCTCCTTCTATAGAGAAGATTATTGTGTTCTACGCTCATCCGTGGTCCAAGTCTAGTCTTGCATTTTTATGAATGTTTTAAATGATGTTAAGTTACTGGTTGCAGAACAAGAAGGTCTTTAAATACATTTTAATTTATTTCTATTGTAGGGCCCTACTATTTATAATTATTTGCAACTTGCAAAAGCCTTTAAGTTTGACAAGCGTTTTGTACACTTTTAGCAGGACCGGTAGGCTATATATTTACCATGATTGCTACAATAATTTTAATAGTTTGATTTCCATTTTAAGCTTTTTATTTACTTATTAATCCTTCCCATAAAATTTGATTGGTAGGATAGTGAAAAGTCAAAATATTTTAAACATATATTAAAATAAGAAAAATTGATATATTACCAGTCCAAGATATATGCCGGTCATATTTCGTGACCGTTGCGGCACAGATGCTGAAGTATAAGGCATGTTTCTAGTGACTGGAAGCCATGAATTTTGTGAAGCGGTGTATGCTTTAAGGTGCATTGCTATAATGCTATATCATTGTTCATCAAACAATCATGATTTTATATTATCTTTTACTAATTTGTGTCAATTTTAAGAGTACAAATTAGAATGCTAAACATTCTATTTATCTGTGACCACAAAGGTAATATAAATAGGCTGGCTACCTGGTGAAAAAAAAGCAAAAAACAAAGCATAGGCCTATTAAAATCAATTTTTTGAATTTATAATTAGAAATAAGATTTTACAAATATTAAATGTATTAGACTCTAATAGGAGTGTACAACGCGTAACCCGCAGGCTACAACAAGGCTCGCCAAATCTTTTAGTGGGGCCCCCTTAAAGAACTTCTGAGAAAAAGGTCCATATGTTAAATGGCCTACTAAATAATATATCATTAGCCTACAGTTTATCTAGCCTTATGACTTATGACGTTTAACTCATATCCATGATTGAACATATGATTAACCCTTCCTGTACCGACTTACTTCAATCTATGCTGCCTTCAGTTCCGCTATATACGTGCCCGGGACTGTAAGGGTTAAAATCTATAAAAATATTTAACTTACTTAATAAGTAGCAGAACAGCTATAGACTATATATAGGCCTATATAAATCCTATATATAATATTTCATTTGCATGGACGTATTTTTTATAGCCTTAAATAATGTCAGTGATATCCCTAAGCCGCCGAGGCTAAGCCCTAAACTAAGCCTAAGCCTAAAGCTATATTTGGCGGAGTTACAGTTTTGAGTTGTAGGCCTAAGAGGCCTAAGTGAATACGCCTGTTTACTATTTACTTTTTACGTTGTCAATGTCAATGATTGTCTGGGGGTTATAAAAATATTAATAATATTTTTTAATAGGCCTAATCAATAATAAGGCTTTGAGTATAAGTAGGCCTATACTATTATACTCATCACAACGTCATCAATGATTAATAATGAGAATGATTGAATTAATCATTGACAGTGATTATAGGCCTATATAATGAATTAGGCATAAAGCCGCATAATCATAATATTCATAATGAATCATTCAAAATTAAAAGCCATGACATGATCATCAACCCAAATTTGATTATTCTACTTTTCACGAAAACTGCATTACTTAGTTTTATCATACTTTTTATGATTAAATAATATCACAAGCATATCGAGCTTCAATTCTTGCACCTAAGAATATATCATTTTATCTTATATATCTATCACCCGTATTGTTACATCCTCTGATTATCTGTGTTCTAGCCTATCGATAATACATGACTGACAATATAAACATTTCCACTAATGCCAGTGCTGTATTTCGTCACATAGCAACAAGTGATGTGTGAAATCTGATTTTGGCCACCTACTTTAGCTAAGTTGTCAAATCGAAGATTTACGTTATATTAACTACTACCTTTGAAATGTAAACATTTAAATTTACCATCCAGGCTTAATAAAAATGAAAATTATGCTTTTTTATTATCTCATTTTATTTGTAAGTCAGTATTGACGTTCACTTTCATTTGAATGAAGTCGTTGTTGCTTATTTTTTATTTTTATATTGGAGAGGGGGGGGGGTTGTTAAATTTGTTTTTACTATAAAATAAATGACAATAAAAGTGAACACTAAATAATAGTTTAACTGTTAACATCACAATTGGAAACCTTACAAAAATACAGCATCAACAAACAAACAAAATTGTTAATATATTTAGATACTAGAATTTAGAATCTATAGAATTTCATATAACAGTAAATAAGCTAAAGTTTGACCACTGACATATATAATATTGTTAGTATTACTCTGATTTTTTTCCCTCGTACTTACTAAGACAGTGGGCCTACTGCCAATTTAACACGGTCTATTTTTCACCCCTAAAGATAAAAGTTTGTTATAAATCAATTACCGGCAATTATAATAAGAAGAAGAATGTATGCCTACAAAATTAGGACTTAATAAGTAGTAGGGAATTTTTAGCTCTAGGCCCCCCTATAGACGCATATAGTCTAAAAGTCAACCTGCTCTACTTTCTTTTCTTTTATACGACAATTAATTTAACTCCGCAGCAAGATCTCGACAAAGGCCAAAAGCAAAGAAAATCGTTAAAAGCGTTTTATATTTAATTTGAAAAAATACTGATTTGTGATTATCATCCCTTTTGTTTTCAGCTTATACTTATACCGAATACAAAATTTTATTACCAAATTTTCACATCTATGTTAAATATTTTGTAAACATTAATCATTTGGTTGTTTATTGTTAAGATAAGGATCTAACAACTGCTAGTATTGTATTATAATAATTTTTTTGTTCTCATTTTTTTTTTAAAATTAATTTATTCACAATAACAGTATTATAGTAATGATGTTATGATTATTATTAATAGGAATTGATACCTAGTAATCTAACAAACTGGATAGCTACTTAATGTAATGTTTAAAAATGTGCATATAATTTTTGAGTCATATAATATTTATATAATTTTCAACTACATTTTACAGTGTGGTCATTATAAAGTTATAAGTTGTAGACAGTTTATTCTTTTATAAAAGAAAAAAAAAGAAACATAATATTTAATATTAGAAATGTAATCGCAAATAAAAAGGGCTAATTATCTCCCTTTAATTAAAAAAAAGTTTCTAAATTTAATTCAAAGCACTGCTTATATGTATAATAATATAATATATGCATTGATATATATAGTGATTTTACTCAATGTTAGATACACGTGTACTAGTGTTAGTCAATGTTAGATACATGTGTACTAGTGTTAGTCAATGTTAGATACATGTGTACTAGTGTTAGTCAATGTTAGATACATGTGTACTAGTGTTAGTCAATGTTAGATACATGTGTACTAGTGTTAGTCAGCTGAAGTCCGTCAACAGTAGCGTCAACAGTAGCGTCTAACTGCCATGTATTCTGAGGCCCTTGAGACAAAGTGGAATAAAATGACAGTATATTTTGTTCCATCAGTTGGAGTAAACCAAGAGTCTGTCAACCAGCATGAATGTTTTTTGTGAAAGTGGCCATGTTGGACTGAAATATTGTCAGTTCTATACATCACAATTTACCTAGTCTATAAAGAAAGTGTTTCTTTTTCTTGTTGTTGTTTTTCCATACATAACCTGCAATCAAATAATATTTCTGTTTATTTGAACCAATAAAAAAATCTTATTCAGTGCCTTTACAAGCTTATGTGGCGCCCCAGTGCAAAAGTTTCAGCGCCGCCCCCTTGCATACTGTAACTGCTTGTTTAGTGCTATATTTAGACTACATTTGCCACCCCCTGGAAGTGCCGCCCCCAGGCATATGCCCCCCTCTATGTGAGGGCACTGATCTTATTTAAAGCTCTTATAATAATACCAACAATAACATCTTCTATTATTAACTAAAATAATGTATAAGTATAATAAAAAAGGTATATTATTATTAGTATTAGCTGAAGGAGTTTTGAAAAAAAAATATAAAGTGACAAAGTCCAGCATCATATAGATATTTACATTTAATGATTCATTTAAAAATCAGTGATACAATTACACACAGGCATAACAGATTGTCTTCGATACTATTGCTAAAACATGACTTACTATGTCATCTTTTAACAAATAGATTACCTGATTCACTAACATTTAGACAGACTAATGATTCAGTTACATTTTTACCAGTTTGATAAGTAACTAACATTTCAACAATTAGACTGATGAGTCACCAGTATTCCTCACTTACAATGTTTACAAAATGTCCAATTTAAAAGATTGCCAGTGAGCAAATAAAGTAAAATAAAATTTTTAAGCAAATTTCCGCAGCAGAACAAATGAATAATACAACCACCAGATTACCATGCTTCTTGTAAACAAACCAAAAGGTATGTTAGCACATTCATACATAAGTTTAGTTCAAGTTCACATACATGTATTAGTTTAGTTCAATTTCACATACATGTATTAGTTTAGTTCAAGTTCACATTCATGTGTAAGTTTAGTTCAAGTTCACATACATGTATTAGTTTATTTCAAGTTCACATTCATGTGTAAGTTTAGTTCAAGTTCACATACATGTATTAGTTTATTTCAAGTTCACATTCATGTGTAAGTTTAGTTCAAGTTCACATACATGTATTAGTTTAGTTCAATTTCACATTCATGTGTAAGTTTAGTTCAAGTTATATTGAACAAAATAGAATTTGTTCGCAATTGTAGTTTAAACTACAATCATGAGATTGCCAGAACATTTCTTCCAATATGATTGAAGGAATGTAGTTTGAAATGCATTGATCAGCACTTGCATTTGTGTTATATAAGCATTTATGTTATATTATGTTTCCAAGCATGATGGGATATGGATCGTTTACACCATTTACATCCTAACAAAAATAAAAACTGCAAAAAAAAAGTTGTAAAATTGTTCATTCAAATTTAACTAATATTACAAAATAAACAAATCCTTTTCCAAACCATCAATAATTACTTGAACAAAAAATTTGAGCTTAATAATATGAACAAATTGAAAATATTTAAACAAAATTGCATATGAAACATTATCCAAAAACCTGGGTCCGTCTATTAAAATTTAATTTACTAAAAACTTTTAAAACAAATTTTGTTTTATTTCTTAGGCATAGATATTTTTATGTATACTTGTTGCATTCTTTTTTTTTTTTTTTTTGTCACAAGATTGAACTTTAATTTTTTTGTGCTTTTTTTTATAACATACAATTTGATGTGCTATCAATAATCAACATATTTGTCCCATGTTTATTTCCTTTAACTAATTCATTAACATATATTATTTTACTATTTAGGTTACGGAAAGTATAAATAAACATTTCCGAATTTTACTATAAAAATTATTTATCATTTTTTTATGACCAGAATATGTTGTTCTCTTGTATATAAGTGATAGTAATTTTCCACAGACTATAATTTATTGGCAAACCACTTAAGTGTCATTAAACCAATTTATAAGCTAACAATAGTTCTAGAAGTTTATTTTATTCTCTTGGCTCATTTATAGGTCTCTGGAGGAACTTGATCTTAACACCGTTGTTTCTTATCTTATACATTACAGACGCTCCTTCTATAAAGAAGATTATTGCATCCTACGCACATGCCTGGTTAGAGTCTAGTCCTGCATTTCTTATCACTCCATTTTGTCTCATCATAGTCATGCTCCCTAACACTGAACACACTGGCATAGAGAGAGAGATAATCAACACATGTTTTTACAACATTCTGAAAAATAAATAATTGTTAAATGTCTATGTGCCAGTTTTGACTCAGTTTTGGGAAATGACTCTATATCACTAAATATTTAAAAATCTTAAGCTTTATGAAGAAATAATGAAACACTAATATCAAAGTTATAGATGATAAAAAATAAAAAAGTCAAGCCAAAAAGTCTTCAGACAAACTACAAAGATATTTCTAATGTTAAAACTTTCAGTTTCTTTACCTAGCCCTAAAAATAAACCAACTTCAACTTTAATTAAGTAAAGATTAAAATTTTGTTCATAAGTACGATAAACCCAGAAATTTAACAATCTAATTTATTAAGTTTACCCAAACTGTGCACACAGGCATTAGTTTCTGAAAACATTTGGTCCATATCTTAAGCATTACATTAAATAACATATATTTATAAAATATGGTTATCAATTATTTTTAAAACTTTTTAAATAAACAAAAATAAATAAATAGTAGAGTTGTCAACAAAAAAAAAAAAAAAAAACCGGGGAAGAATGTGACGAGAAACAAGTTTATCAGCTGCTCCCGTAGACAAGGCTGTAGAACAGGGAGTGGCTGTCCTGGAGCAATGCACCGGGGGCACTGAATTCAGCCACCGCACCGTCCTTCAAGACGAGGACTCTGTGACTGTCCAGTACGGTGTGGATCCTGTGAGCTATGGTCAGGACTGTACTGTCTTTGAACTCACACCTGATTGTGTTTTGTATCAGAGTGTCCGTTTCCATGTCAACGTTGGCTGTGGCCTCATCAATACACAAAACCTTCAAGTGTTAAAACAAAAAAAAAAAATTTACAAAAACTTCTGTTTTGTAATAAAAATGTTTTTTATCTGATCGTATGTACAGTGAAAGGGTCTGAGGTTGTACATCGACAAAAGATAAACTTGAGTAAGAAATAATGCCAGTTTTCATGGCCTTGGCTTACAAGGGGATTGTGTGACAATCACAATGCAATGCTGTCATTACATTTTCCCAGAAACCCATTAGAGTTGTGTGCAGACTCAAGTTTTAGAAAAAAACTCATGGTGTTTAATCTGGATTATCACCCGATACTTTCAAAATGGCGATCAGATCCAAAACTCTAAATCACTATGTCACACAAGGCAAAGATTCTGATTAAAAGTCTTAGTGAGATCAAGAAAAGAGGATCGTGTCCAATTGGCTCATTTGAAATTAATTTTTTTTTAAATTTAATTATAAGAAAGCCTTTTTTCATAGAATTAAAAAAAATTACATTCTACTTTTGATACTAACAAAACATTTTCACTATCATACTTTTAATACAAGACTAATTAAGACTTTTATTATTTATTTTGATCCAGAATAAACAAACCTTGGCTTGAGTCAAAATAGCTCTGGCCAGGCACAGAAGCTGCCTCTGTCCAACTGAAAATTCTCTCCCATTCTGCGTAATTACCGCCTCTAGTCCTCCCATTCTGTCGACGCACTCCCGCATGTGACACCTGTCAATGGCTGACCACAGCTCTGGGTCTGAGTGAGCACTCACAGGGTCCAAGTTTCTACGGACTGTGCCACTGAATAAAAATGGATCTTGTGGAATGATGGCTAATCTTGACCTGACAAAGAAATAGAGAGAAAGAAAAAAAATATTACAATTCAATATGATGAAAAAGTTACAGTCAGGGAAGTAAATCAAAGTTGGCACCATTTTAAAGTCTAAATTAAAGAACAAAACTTAAGTTTCTTAATACTGTTTGGTAACTTAAGGACTTAAAGCTCCTCAAGCTATGGAGTGGAGAACAATCTCCTGTCCAAGGTTAAATCTAATTGCCAGTCCAGTACTTACCGCTCTCAATAAACCTGACTTGAATGTTGACGTTGTAAATGTTCAGCTATAAATCAAAATCACCATTCAATTTATGATGGGGCAGCGTGTTTGAATCCTGTTTATCACCAGGGTTTTGTTTCCCCACATCTGGAGTGTCTCCATGAGTCTACCTAGCATTTTTGGGTACCTGACGTTTTTTTGTGGAAAGTTAAAGCAGGTGGGCAGTGTTCTGGCCACACATTCCTTTTGTATGTAATAGCTAAGAAAACTAGTGAATGCTGATTCATTAGACCATCCTTTATGGTAGAAATTTGACCAACCCTATAGAAATACAGGTGCAGTGACACATACTTGACTTATTGCTAGTCAAAAACCAACTAATGCTAGTCATGTCACAGATGAACTAAAGAGGTTACTTTCAGCACTCAGGAAAACATATTTATAGAGAAATCATTCAGCTTGCTAACAGATATTAGACAAGGAAACATACCTGATGTCGTGCAGATCAAGGTATTTTAAATTGACTCCATCCACCGTGATGCAACCATCGCAAATCTCCACCAGCCTGAACAGTGCCAGAAACAGACTGGATTTACCTGCCCCTGTCCTACCCACAATGCCTATTTTCTCCCCGGGCTCTGTTCTGAAGCTGACTCCTTTCAGGACCGGCTGGAGGTTGTCCTTGTATTTCAGCCAGACATCATCAAACACGATGGCCCCCAATGAAGGCCACAGTGAGGGGGGCTGAAGGGAGTAAAGACAAATTATTTAACTTTTATTGGTAAATAAATACATATGTTTGTGTGTGTGTATACAACAGGAAAGGGCAAATGCTGTTACAAGGCAGTTTCCCTTGAAAATTTAAGTCTCTTATATTTTAATTGTAGCCTACAACTTTTTTTCCCACAAATCTTGTTAAATTAACCAAAAAGCCTAAGTAAAGTATTCAAGTTGAACTATCTGGTCATTTTTAAAATGGTCTTTGGTTGATTGGGTACATGAAGTTTATAAATCTTTGAGAAATGCTTTTTTTTTTCTTCATACAGTTGTATTTTTTTTTTGTTATTGAAATTATGAAAAAAACTTTTTAAAATTTCCTTTTCTTTAATTATATATGTGCTTTTACCTAAGACTAATACAATTACCTAAGACTAATATACAATTAATTAACGCCCAGCGTTATGCGTCGGATCCAGTGTATAACGTTCATCGTTATGTGGCGGATCCGGTGTATAACGTTCAGGATTATCCGGCGGATCCGGTGTATTAAGAATATGTGTATAATGCCGAGCGTCATCGGCAGACCCAAATTTACAAAAAAATTGTGAGAGTTAGCCTATACTTATGACTTATAACTTTATGACTTTATAGGCCTACTAATCTATACTATTATATAGGCTTTTATTTTTTATTTAGGATCATATTCCTAGTTCAGCCCTAACTCTAACTGAGCCTAACCTTAACCGGGCCTAACCGTAACCTAATCAATTTCTAATTTTGATTAAGTGACATAGGCTAAATAACCTTTTTTTTAAAATTAATTATAAACAATGACAAATAGTTACCAAAAATTGATGTATTTAACTAAAAATATATCGTTTTACTAGAATTGAATTAAAATAATTAAAAAAAAGGTGGAGATGGCTGGGGTTGAACCTACGTTACCCCTGTTAACAGAACACGCTACTAACCACTGGACCACGAAACCTTTTTGAAATCCTTTAAAAAAATTCTAATAGAGCGTATAGGGCCAGATAAACAATTATGCGCATGCGCCAATATCAGTGTGTATAATATAGGTCACAAGCTCACGCAGAAATCTGCTGTATAACGCTGAGCGTTATATGAAAAAAAAAAAATTTGATCTCATTGACCTCATGGGGTGCCCACCAGGAGCAAATCTAGAACTTATTCTAAGGGGGGGTGGGTGCTGAACTTTTGCGTGACAAACGTTTACCAAAATTGTTTTCAAATTAACTCATTTGCTAATACTGCGACTGAATGCGGATAACCCCCCTCCTTACTAATGTGCCCAAAACCGGCCACCACATGAACTAGCCTATCGTCGTTTACCGTTTTTTCGCCATGCGTTCTGTGTTTTTTTTATACTGCAAGCACAGCTTTTAAAAAGAAGGAATATAGTCTGTTTCGTTAAAAAAAACTGATGTTTTTATTACGATTCGTTTTTTCGCGATGCGCTTTCAAAGTACGAGTAGTTTTCACTGGCCTATTGTCTTGTAACATTTTTTGTATAGCCTCGCCTTTAAGTTTTTAGTTTATTAATCAATAGCTCTATACCTCGAACTATAACACATAACAACAGTTCTGACAATAAGGATGCTTCAGATATAGACTTAGATGAATTTCCAATTCAACTCAATTTATGGGCTTTATGATACTTTATCGGACTTTGTCGCTAGGCCTAGTGTAAATATTTAGCCAAATCCTAGGGTCTCAACACTCAGCAAATGATTCTACCGATAATTTGTCATTTTTTATGTATAAATGTATGCATTTCCAGAAAGCTAAGGGACTTACCTAATTAGTGGTGTAATTTTTATTAGCTTTGGGGAATATTTAGTCATAAAAAAAAATTTTTAAACTTATTTACTAAATTTAATGAGGAGTTCCTTCCCTTTGGCTAGTATTTTCAGGGGTGTCTTTGGAAACTAGATTAGTAGCAAATGAGTTAAGTACATATTTTTTTAAAAATGCAATAAGCAAGGAAACATAGAACTTAATCAAAATATCTTTTACTTTAATGGTAAGGTAATGAATTCAATTGTAAATTTACTATTGCACCATGACGAATCACTCTTTGAATGAATTAATTAACCTATTAGCAACTTCGAGAGAGAACACAAGCTAGATGAAATACAAATAATCTGTTGACATTTTTTTCTACCATGACCAGACCACCCCTATTCTTAGGGTGAAAAAAAAAAGCTCTAGCTTAGCATGGTTTACAATAGTACTCATCGATACTCACAAACAGTGTGCCAGTCCACTTTTCAGATGGGGTCTCGTTGATGTAGTGCTGACATCTCTCGACGCTGACAAACTCTTTCTCGGTGGCCGTGAAGAAGAGAACCACCTGACCCAGCAAGTTTGTCACAGACAGGGAGTAGGACAACGCAAGCCCAACAAGTCCTTTAAATAAACAACGGTTCAGTTCACCATAAACAAAGGTTTCACTATGACCCATACAGACACAGTCTACTCTGATTAAATTAGTTTAAAGAAATTGTAATGCAAATACTGGATGCAATATTTAGATACTTTTTCTTAATTTAAAAAAATCGTTTTACAATGCGATTTAATGCAGGAATCGGTGTTGATTTTTATTTTAAATTATAATTAATTTATTATTGTTTATACATTTTACAAAGTGCTTATGTATACAAACTAATGTTATTAATAAAATAGATATCTATTTAAAACTGTAAAAATTATTCCAAATACTGGTACAGTAATTATGACAATATTTCTATGGCTTATCTTGGGCAAAAAAAAAAACTTTCATTTTAATTGGACCAACCTGCATTGACTGTTGTCAGTTGGTGTTGCAGCACCGCTATCAGTGACAGGCAGGTAACCATGGCAACGCCTAGCAGCCTCAGCCTGAGGTTTAGCCAGCAGGAAGACAGCTGGGTGGCATACTGCGCCCTCTGGTTTGTGTCGAGGCGTTGTTTGTTCTCTTCACAGAATCTGCACACACACATAAAACAAACAACAGAAAATGACATACACAACAACAGAGTATTGTCTATAATGTATTCCACAAAGTACAATATCTTTGTGTGACCTTGACCTGAATCTAAAGCAACTTTATATGTCAATTCTCATTTAATAGGGTGGTCGAGAAGAGCTAGCTAACAGTGTCCAAGTTTACAACTGTGTTTTTCTTTTTGGATTTTTAACAAAGTCTCTTTATTCTCACAGCAGGGCCAAAATTTTATTTTATCATGTGCGGGGAAAAAGTCAATGGCTTGCAGGCCACATAATCCTCTTGCATCTAGTGGTTACAGAAATATTTTTAATTTAAATACCCTAGAGACTAAGACTAATTAAAGGAGTATATTTTACCTCTGAGAATGTCTCATGGCCCGTATGGTTGAAAGACCAGTGATGGTTTCTGAGAAGTGGGCATATATTGGAGACAGCGTCACGCTTGACAGCCTCTTCAGTTCTCTTGATGTGTGACGATAATACAACTGGATAGAACATAATACGACTGTTGTGAACATGACATTTTGGCTATTAAAATAACAATTACACTTTGGAAAATTCAATTCATGCATACTGAAAGCTTCTACATCTAACGAGCCATAATTGGTTAAGATGAATACTTTTTACTTTAAGCATAATAAACAAAAACAAATGATTAAACTATTTTAAAAGCTTTTACTATAGTTATGAACACTTCTTTTACATTAATGCCAACTGAACGACTCATCATTGTGTCAGTTTAAAAGGGTCACAAACAGCTCCCTACCTGTATTTTGTAGTACAAGGCAGCCATGGGAATCAAGCAGATGGCAAACCAAGGGAGACCATAACAGGTTAGCACAAGTGTTCCCAGAATTGCAAAGGCCTGGGCCAGGAAAATGTTCAGGGTGAAGGGGAGTGAATCGTCAACAGAGTAGAGGTCTGATGAGAACCTGTTCACAATTCTGCCAATTGGTGTGGAATTAAAGAAACTCATAGGAGCCTGAAAATAATAACAGCAGAAATTATTTATTTAAAACAAAACCATCTTCTTCTCAGTCTTTGTTGCCTCCTGTAGAGCATAGAGCAGCAACGGATTCCCCCCACCCCCCCACCCACCCCGTCTCGCTATACTGGACAAACCAAGTAATTTCATGACCAGTTTTGTCAAGGACATTCTCTCTTGTCCAGGACAAACCAAGTAATTTCATGACCAGTTTTGTCCAGGACATTCTCTCTTGTCCAGGACAAACCAAGTAATTTCATGACCAGTTTTGTCAAGGACATTCTCTCTTGTCCAGGACAAACCAAGTAATTTCATGACCAGTTTTGTCAAGGACATTCACTCTTGTCCAGGACAAACCAAGTAATTTCATGACCAGTTTTGTCAAGGACATTCACTCTTGTCCAGGACAAACCAAGTAATTTCATTACCAGTTTTGTCAAGGACATTCACTCTTGTCCAGGACAAACCAAGTAATTTCATGACCAGTTTTGTCAAGGACATTCACTCTTGTCCAGGACAAACCAAGTAATTTCATGACCAGTTTTGTCAAGGACATTCACTCTTGTCCAGGACAAACCAAGTAATTTCATGACCAGTTTTGTCAAGGACATTCACTCTTGTCCAGGACAAACCAAGTAATTTCATGACCAGTTTTGTCAAGGACATTATCTCTTGTCCAGGACAAACCAAGTAATTTCATGACCAGTTTTGTCAAGGACATTCTCTCTTGTCCAGGACAAACCAAGTAATTTCATGACCAGTTTTGTCCAGGACATTCACTCTTGTCCAGGACAAACCAAGTAATTTCATGACCAGTTTTGTCCAGGACATTCACTCTTGTCCAGGACAAACCAAGTAATTTCATGACCAGTTTTGTCAAGGACATTCACTCTTGTCCAGGACAAACCAAGTAATTTCATGACCAGTTTTGTCAAGGACATTCACTCTTGTCCAGGACAAACCAAGTAATTTCATGACCAGTTTTGTCAAGGACATTATCTCTTGTCCAGGACAAACCAAGTAATTTCATGACCAGTTTTGTCCAGGACATTCTCTCTTGTCCAGGACAAACCAAGTAATTTCATGACCAGTTTTGTCCAGGACATTCACTCTTGTCCAGGACAAACCAAGTAATTTCATGACCAGTTTTGTCCAGGACATTCACTCTTGTCCAGGACACACCAAGTAATTTCATGACCAGTTTTGTCTAGGACATTCACTCTTGTCCAGGACAAACCAAGTAATTTCATTACCAGTTTTGTCCAGGACATTCACTCTTGTCCAGGACAAACCAAGTAATTTCATGACCAGTTTTGTCAAGGACATTCTCTCTTGTCCAGGACAAACCAAGTAATTTCATGACCAGTTTTGTCCAGGACATTCTCTCTTGTCCAGGACAAACCAAGTAATTTCATGACCAGTTTTGTCAAGGACATTCACTCTTGTCCAGGACAAACCAAGTAATTTCATTACCAGTTTTGTCAAGGACATTCTCTCTTGTCCAGGACAAACCAAGTAATTTCATGACCAGTTTTGTCCAGGACATTCTCTCTTGTCCAGGACAAACCAAGTAATTTCATGACCAGTTTTGTCAAGGACATTCTCTCTTGTCCAGGACAAACCAAGTAATTTCATGACCAGTTTTGTCAAGGACATTCACTCTTGTCCAGGACAAACCAAGTAATTTCATGACCAGTTTTGTCAAGGACATTCACTCTTGTCCAGGACAAACCAAGTAATTTCATGACCAGTTTTGTCAAGGACATTCACTCTTGTCCAGGACAAACCAAGTAATTTCATGACCAGTTTTGTCAAGGACATTCACTCTTGTCCAGGACAAACCAAGTAATTTCATGACCAGTTTTGTCAAGGACATTCACTCTTGTCCAGGACAAACCAAGTAATTTCATGACCAGTTTTGTCAAGGACATTCACTCTTGTCCAGGACAAACCAAGTAATTTCATGACCAGTTTTGTCAAGGACATTCACTCTTGTCCAGGACAAACCAAGTAATTTCATGACCAGTTTTGTCAAGGACATTATCTCTTGTCCAGGACAAACCAAGTAATTTCATGACCAGTTTTGTCAAGGACATTCTCTCTTGTCCAGGACAAACCAAGTAATTTCATGACCAGTTTTGTCAAGGACATTCTCTCTTGTCCAGGACAAACCAAGTAATTTCATGACCAGTTTTGTCAAGGACATTCACTCTTGTCCAGGACAAACCAAGTAATTTCATGACCAGTTTTGTCAAGGACATTCACTCTTGTCCAGGACAAACCAAGTAATTTCATGACCAGTTTTGTCAAGGACATTCACTCTTGTCCAGGATAAACCAAGTAATTTCATGACCAGTTTTGTCCAGGACATTCACTCTTGTCCAGGATAAACCAAGTAATTTCATGACCAATTTTGTCAAGGACATTCACTCTTGTCCAGGACAAACCAAGTAATTTCATGACCATTTTTGTCAAGGACATTGACTCTTGTCCAGGACAAACCAAGTAATTTCATGACCAGTTTTGTCCAGGACATTCACTCTTGTCCAGGACAAACCAAGTAATTTCATGACCAGTTTTGTCAAGGACATTCACTCTTGTCCAGGACAAACCAAGTAATTTTATGACCAGTTTTGTCCAGGACATTCTCTCTTGTCCAGGACAAACCAAGTAATTTCATGACCAGTTTTGTCCAGGACATTCTCTCTTGTCCAGGACAAACCAAGTAATTTTATGACCAGTTTTGTCCAGGACATTCTCTTTTGTCCAGGACAAACCAAGTAATTTCATGACCAGTTTTGTCCAGGACATTCTCTCTTGTCCAGGACAAACCAAGTAATTTCATGACCAGTTTTGTCCAGGACATTCTCTCTTGTCCAGGACAAACCAAGTAATTTTATGACCAGTTTTGTCCAGGACATTCACTCTTGTCCATGATTCTTCCCATGTGTCCAGTGGTCTTCCCCTCTTTCCTTTTCTCAGTAAATTCCTAGCAATAGACACACACACACAAAAAGTCAGTTATTTGTTCTAAAAATAATTACTTTAAAATTATTGAGTAGCGTTTTGATATCTGAATAGTATTATATATTTAAAAGTCAGTCATTTTTTTAAAACACTCGTAAAAATGCAAGACTAGACTCAAGACCAAGGATGAGCCCAGGACGCAATAATCTTCATTATAGCAGGAGCTTCTGTAATATATAAAATAATGTTACAAGGAGTAGCTTTATTAACATTTACTCCCTTTGTCTTCATCATTTCACAAAGTTCAAATATACAATACTATTCAGATATCTAAACGCTACCGGTACTCAATAATTTTAAAATTGGGTGTGTCGGTTGGCAATGGGTTTACCTTGAGAATGGCATGGAGCAATTTCTTATGCATGACCGTGGCAGCACAAAGTCCCCCATAAGCAAACAGGAATGACCTGAGCAATGTTGAGAGGACATTGGCGCCAGTCAAGCCAGCATAGATTCCCAGGTAAAATACCAGGTTATCATCTGAAGTGTTAAAGTTAGTCCAGGGAGTTGTTTGGATGCTTGTAATGGAAAAAAAGTAGAGAAAAAAGATATTTGTTAACAGTCCAACATAATTAATTTCTATAGATTACATTTAAAAAAAACATTTTTCTAAAAAACAATGAAGATTTTCAAACAATTTAATCTATACTGCTCACCAATTTAGTCTAGACAGCTTATGAAAAAAGTATAAATTTTTATCAATAATAAAAAAAAAAATTTGTTTTAATGATTTGATTTTGAAATTGATTATTGGTTTTGTTAGAAGTTGATGTTGGATTTTCTTGAATCAAACCATTAAATAGTTTGCAAACATCAATTAATAATGATATTAATATCTCTAACCAAGGCATGCACAATAAAAGATAGTGTAGCTAGCACAATGTGCAGACCTACTTAATTTCCCCAAATGAAGTCAGGTAGCTAGCTACCCTGCAGAGCCTCAGACATTTAAAATGATCACCCAACCACTAGACAAATGATTCCATTACAGATAAAAAAATACAAAGAAGTTACTTTTCAGTCCTTTGTGAGATTGTGTGACTGACATTCTTATCTCCAGGTATTTCTTTCTCTGCACTGTTGGTCACCCAGTAGGATAAGAACCAATCACCACTGTTTTTAGAAGCTGGTGACAGAAATAAATATCTCATTAATGAATTTGTATCTTTTACAATAAATTTTTATAAAGTATAAATAGAAACCATTTTAAAACAATGTTTCTTGAGTCGTAATACTAAACAAAATGTTTGTGTTGATTTTATAATGTATTATTTCAAGTCAAATGGACAGACTTTAATATAGTTGTGTATAAAAGAGGAAATCCTTACTTTGTGACAGTATAATATTATGCAATATTTGTGACATTATAAATATTATGCAATATTTGTGACATTATAAATATTATTATGCAATATTTGTGACATTATAAATACTATGCAATATTTGTGACATTATAAATATTATGCAATATTTGTGACATTATAAATATTATGCAATATTTGTGACATTATAAATATTTTGCAATAATTATAAATTGCCATTTCATGTCACACCATGGAATAGTAGAATGCAAACAAAGCCCACATTAGCATTTTATATATGCTTCTGTAGGTTTCAATATTCCAGAGAATAACAGATCTCAACAGTTGTATTTTATAAACTTCCGGTAGTATTTAAATTGTTTGTTCCATTTCTCTAGCCAACACAGCATTTAAATAGTTACATATTCAATGATATAGTTTCAACACAGCTGACTGCCACCAAATATACTCGAAAGCAAACAAGTTCAAATGCTTACCTTGCATTAGCAACAAGGAGACAAGGACCAAGGGAGACAAGCAGGACCCGACAGCTTTCCAGTAGGCCTTGTACACTGCCCCTTTCACTACCCCTGTTTCTCTCTCTTCCTCTTCAACTAATGTGTACTCCTCATTGGTGTTTTGCGTTGTCCCTGGCTCTTTATTCTCAGATTCATCAGCTTTGGCCTTGAGTTCTTCGTTGAAATTAATGTCTAAAAGTACTTCTGATGGTGATCCTGAAGGGTTGAATGAACGTTTGTTTTTTAATATGCACTTCAAAAAAATATAATTCTAAAATAAATGCTGGTACTTTTCTTAGTTCTTTTTAAAAATTACATTTTGAATATGGGTATTACAAACAACAAAAAGCAACAGAATAACAATGCCAAATATGGGTATTACATAATCTTAGGGTGTAGGTTTTTCTCACTAGCAACCCATTCCATTAAATGAAATGTGTCCTTGTATATGGAATTAAAAAAGTGTTTTCTTTTAATCTCTTTTGTCTCTCTTTTGGACACATCTATAATAAATTGTAGGGTTTACTACTTTTTAAAGGTAAATAAAAAAAAAATGTTGATTAGCTGTTTGAATTTTATTTACATTAACAAAAATATATAGGCAAAATGAATACTATGGACAAATTTGCAGTTTGAAATGTAAATATTGTACCCCAATATCAAAGAACCTAATAGTTACAAAGAAATGCACACTTAGAAACATTGTGCTCAAATTTAAAAGTACTTAATAGATATAAATGAACATTTAGTAATGCCCTCCGCCCTCATTTCCCAAAATATTCAAAAGTGTATCACTGAAACATACTAGTGCTAGTGTCTGCCAAACAAAATGAGAACAGATTCACAAACAACAATGCTCTATAAATTAAGACTTGAATATAAATGAAACCCAACCCCCTCACCTGATTTAGCAATGCAGCCGTCTTCCATGTAAATTACCAGGTCAGCTTTTTTCAGGAACTTTACATGGTGGGTGCACAGCACACGAGTCTTTTCCTTCAGCAGGCCCATAATACAGTGGGTGTAGATGTGCTTAGCTACATGGGCGTCCACAGCTGACAGAGGGTCATCAAGTAAATAAATATCTTTGTCCTGCGGGTTTTAAAAAAAAACTTTGTAAAAAAAAGACTTTTGGGGAAAAGAAGTATTTTTCAAACAGTAAGAAATTTAAAAAAATGTATCCTATAATTTTGTGTTAAGAATGGTGTAGGTGATTTAACATGTTTATAATATTAATAGTCATTCGTTGGTCTCAATCTTCTTACAAAACTTAGCATAGAATAACACAACTTATAATAAATGAAACCACTGATTACTCCACTTACAAAAGGTCAAACAGAAACTATGTTTACAGAAATCAAAACTATTTTTACATTGCAATTTACCATCTTTTGCAAATTACTTCATATTTTCTATCAAATAATGTACAGTACTTAGAACTTTTTAAAGATTGAGGTAGAGATGATCATATAAACAAACAAATGTTCTATAAGACAGTGGGAAAAACTTTATTTTTTAAAATAGTGATTTAAAACATTTTTTTGAAAGTGGATGACAACTAGTTTTCCAGGGGATGATTTATGAATACTTTGCAAGAAATAATCCATGAAATAGTAAATCTATAAATCAATATGAAAGCTAATTTTATGTTGTGGTATAAAATGTAACTACCAAGTCTAATTCTTATCCGTTGCCCCCCCCCCCCCCCAATAATGCTCAGTTGATTTACTATATTCTTAATTATTTGACGATTCCACAGTCTATTCTTCCTTGACTACTTAGTGTCAGTCATTATATCAATTATGAACAAAGTCAAATGAGTTGTTATTTTCAGGTGTAGATAGTTATGGAAACTAGGAAACTATAAATACTACATAATTTCTCAGTAATGTGTCCATAATGAATAAAGAGACAATAAAGACTTGAAATACAAATAATGTCAGGTACATCAAAATATTGCATGACAATGAAAATAGGGAAATTATAGGATAGGTTTTTATAAATAGTAAATACATAAACATTTATAACATATGATTTTGGTATATAATTAGGAAATGATGCTAAAATTATGCACAATTGTTAATATTGGCAAATAAAACAACTTATTATTAAGCAATGTTTTACAAACGTTATTCCAAAGAGTTTAAAAATATTCTTCCCATTGGTTTCCATTCATTGCTTTACCTGATAAACAGCCCTTGCTAAGGAAACTCTTGCTTTTTGTCCACCACTTAGTGTCAAACCATTTTCTCCAATCTCAGTCATGTCCCCTGCAGGAAGTATCTGTGGAGAGATGGTTCAATTAATTTCTCTTCAAATGCACTAATGAGCTTGTTATGCCACCTCAAGCTAATTGATATGATTAATGTTTCTTTGGTATGATATAATTGGTTTCTCATAGGAAAAAGAAAAAGCTGTCAGTCACTTTAAAACAGAATTTGAAAACTTCTGTAGTCTAAAACATTTAAATTAAATTAAAGTACAATGACCATATTTTAAATTTCAAGTTTTTCTAAAAACCAATATAGAATAAAATTATAGGATGAGTTTATGCAGGTCTGCCAACTTAAAATTTAAATTTTCTTTCATGACAATAACAAAATAGAACAATAATTTGGACTGAAAATGTGTAATTGCAAACTTTTATTCGACTAGCACTGTCATAAATACTTTACTTACTGCAGTTACCAAATATTTGAATCACCCCATCAATGCTAAGAAATATTTTACTTTTAGCTCCGGGTGGAATCCAAAATTTAAAAAATTACTTGCACAAAATTGTAAATTAATAGCAATAAATGCAATTATCAAAATGTCCAGCTTTAAATGCACACACAAAACTATTTTATTAATTAATAATAAACAATAATTATTTTTTTTTCAGTCAAATTCATACTTTCTAAAGGGGTAAAAAAAAAACTGTAAACATTTCATACAATTAAGATATTTTTTGTGTAACAATAGGCAAGTCTGGGTTTAATGATACTGGGTATAAATAAAGTTTATAATTAATGAAAAATATACTATTTCATACAATCTATCAATTGGAAAAAATAGTGCTGAATGCAAAGTACAAATATTTTCATCTTAAAATACATTTCACTGTGCAAAACATAATCGAAAAATTGATATTTAAAAAGAAACCAAAACTAAAAATCAACTTACCTTTAGATCTTCTAGCAATGCACAAGCCTCCAGGACCATTTCATATCGCCGACTGTCATATGGACGCCCAAAGAGTATGTTGTCCCGTACAGTGGCATGCTGGATCCAGGACTCCTGGGCCACGTAAGCAAAGCCCTCATCTAGGTTGTCCACAGTGATCTCCCCTTGCACCTTCCTCAGTTCTCCGATAATGGCACTGAGCAGTGAGCTTTTGCCAGATCCAACTTTACCAACTATCCCGACAAACTGACCCTATGTAAAGATATAAATCTAATGTTGAGAACAAAAAAAACTACATTCTATTTTTCACATTCATTTCTTCCCTTGTACGAGTGTCTAAGACATTTTAAAAGTCAAACCTGAAACACATTCAAGTTGATTCCTTGCAGGTCTTGTGTCTTCGTCTGTTGGTAGTTGTTTCCTTCAATTACGGTATAGTTGCTTGAAGTTTCAGTAGCAGACTCTCTTGAACTTTCCTCTAGCGTGGGAGACATCCAGGAAAAACTGGCATTTGATATTTTTATCAATCTGTCTGTAGAATCTGAAATAATAAAAAATGATTTAGTCTACTGAGCTCTGATGGGTGCATGACATTT
The DNA here is from genome assembly GCA_949126835.1 of Anisus vortex. Taxonomy (NCBI): domain Eukaryota; kingdom Metazoa; phylum Mollusca; class Gastropoda; family Planorbidae; genus Anisus; species Anisus vortex. The sequence continues at coordinate 13,438,690 of OX421495.1, forward strand.
GTTGGGGCACAAGTCATAGCAGCTGCGCAATGGGCTGGCCACACAACCTCCTTGTATGTTGTGAACATTGAAACAGCTGCTACATGGACTGACGCCTAAAGGGGAACATCACATGTACTATAAATACAAGTAAAATTAAATTTACAACCCTTCTCCCCATCAGACCATTTTTGGTCTTTAGAGATACCGAAGCAGAGTTAACCATTTTTGTTTGGCACCATGGAGGGATTGTGTGGCCAGCGCAATGCACAGTCACCTTTACTTTAAAAAATGACATGAGGTGCCCATAAAGGAATAAGATGGGTAGAGTATGGACCACTCTCACATTTCAAGATGAAATTCATGCCATATTCCTGAATTTGCATAGTTATGAAACCATGAGTAAATAAGAATGTCTATTATTCGTGAGAGAAAAATACCTTTCTGTTGGTCTAACCTTGTTTAATGCTGTAATATTGCTCCAGTTTGTTGTCCTCTAGGCACACAAAGCTCTGCACTCTCTTCAAAGAGACCCAGGCCTCCACCAGACCATTGATCACCCAGGGGAATGAGTTCAAGGGACTAATTAACATCAGAAACAACGAGAGACTGGTAAAAACCTGCAATTGTAAACATCAAATATACATTTTTCACTTAATTTCATACTTCCTATCTATGTAAGGCTGATATTTAAATACAATAAAGTAAACTACTCTATATTCAATATTAATTTTGCAACTTTCAGTCATGTTAAAATTTTCAAGCAGATATCTGAATTATGTTGTATTAAGAAGAAAACATATAGATTTTAAATCCTTATATCTTACAGATAGCCCTAGTAACTGGAGGATATTAAAAATAAAAATGAATGTCAGCTATATTTAAAAAATTTACTTCCTATAAAATTGATGCTTAATGAAAAAAATGAAAAGTAAGAATGCTTTTTTTCTAGCCACAAAGAGTATATAAGTTTTAAAAATGGTAGAATTGGATTAAAAGAATAAACAAATAGACTATCTGAATACAGAATCCGAGTATTTGGACCTACTATTTGCCGAATCAGGACCAAGTACTAGCAGCATGGTTTCAGAACTATAAGCAAATCTCTTAATACTCTCCCATATACCCCAATTCCATACACATTACAACATAAGCAGTAGTTAGGAGTTTAACAATGCTGTTCATGTCCGGTTTATTTATTAAAAAGGTTGTTATTTAATGAGATATACAATTATTTTTTTTTCCTATTTGTAAATATTTGTGCTTGTATTATTTGCCAAATATCGGGACATTCTACTAGAGAAAATGCCAGAAGTGATTTCCCGTTCGGCCCTACTTAGATTGTACATGTTAAAAATAAACATACAATTTGAAGCTATCTTTATACTGAGTATATAAGATAAACCAAATAATGTTGTTATTTTTTTACCTTGGCAGCTGTTAGTTGGTTGCCCATCAAAACGTAGGTTGTGAATGTTAAGATAGACATCAAGACCGGAGCCGTTGCCCAGAAGAAAACACACATAGCATCCAGGTATTTTCTGCCCTTCAGACACTTCAGCTCCCTGGCTCTGACTGCAGTGATGTGGTCAGTGAAGTTGGACTCCCATGAATACAGTTTCACAACTTTGATGCCATGGAGAAGCTCATTGGTCATCTGGTAACAAATTTAAGTCAGATTATGGTTTACATTCTCAAGATAAATAATTCCATACATTTCTGTTGCGAATGTATATATTGCAATGAATATCCAGTATTACACTTAAAGAGGCTGGCGGTTTATTAAATGTCAGTGGTTTAAAAAAAGATGCTGTTTACCGACCTTAACCCTTTCATCTTTAAAGGTCATCATCTCTGTACTCAGCTGTCCTATTTTTACAGCAATCCACCTGTTGATTGGAATCAATATCAGGGCAAAGACGACACCTGCCAGGAATGCCAGCCCAACTTGTTGGTACAACAGAACTAGTGCTACAGTAATCTGTAAAGCAATGTAAACCAAATTCAAGCATTCCTAATTTTAAAAAAGTAATGTGCATTATATTTTTTTGAAGTTTCATCAATTATAAAGTTATATGTATGTTTTATTACAATAGTGTTGCTTAAACTAACAAAAGGTTAACTCAACTGAAGGCTGTAATTTGACTTTAATTAATTAAAGTTTATCAGAATTGAATTAAGTCTCATTATTTATTATTTGGAAGCATCTCAGAAAATCAGCTATCTATATAATGTGTTTGCCAAATGTCATACTCCCTCACCCTCATGTAGTACAATGTAGGCCTACATTTCCTTACATAAAAATACCCAGATCCCTTTTCCAGCTCTGTTTGATAAATTCATTCTTAGCGATTGCCACGATGCATTTGTTTTACTACAATCTTGTAATATTGTGTTTGCTCATGTTGAAATTTATTAATGAAATACAATAAAACATTGAAATGTATGGTTAATGTCTTAAACAGAACACAGCATAAAAAAACTTGATAAAAATAGAACACTATGGGCGAAAGAGAAAAAACTAAATTTAAGAAATGGAATTATAAATCAATGAAACGTAGATATGTTGTAAATACTGGTTTTAGATAATAATGAGTCTTCTGTCTCAATCAAATAATAATTACTGTTAATTGATTAATTAAAAATGTTTCCCTTTATAACCAACTATTGCACATCAATCTTAAATCACTCGGTCTCAAATGCCATTTGCAGCAGTTTGTTTTAACAAGTGCAAGCGTAAAGAAGTCTTGCGACCCATTAGCCTGCCTGTTAAAAAAAGTCATTGTTATCAAATCTAATGTCTTCTGCCTGAGCCTTTTATAAATTACAAAAATTGTTATGTCTGAAATATATAAACACTTGTGCGTACATACACATTCCGTCGAGATCCCTCAGCCTTTCTTATTTTCACAATCTCTTAAATCTAAACACCTCTCTCTCCCCTCAGTGTGTAGGTATTATATGGATGGCCTCTTCATCATAGCAAATTTTAAACTGGACAGTCAAAAATAATAGGGAATCATATTAATCAAATTAAACAAATAAAAATATTTTACCTGAAAAGGTAAGCTCCAAAATGCATGAAAACTTGGGCAAAAATTTAGTATTCTGTCTGTGTCTGTACTCATAAAGTTTACAATTTCTCCTGACGTAAATTTAGAATGAACAGCTGCCGTGATCAAAAGTGACTTTCTGTATATGGTAGTGATAAGAGCACAGCGCATTTTGAATGCCAGCACTTGCACATTGTAATCAAACTGAGTAGAGCATATAGTGCCGATGAAGGTGGTAAGGAAGAGGCCCATGGCATAGTAATAGCCTTCATATGGGTCCTCCCCTTTGTTCTCCACAAAGCTAACAAGATAGTTGAGCAATACGGGACCAGCAAAGCCTAAACTGTCTGCCAAAAGTTTTAAAATACCGAGGCTATAGTATTCCATGCCATATGCTTTGTTCAAGGCTCTAAGCAATGTCACTTTTTCTACTTCAGACTTATTTGCTGAAGCTTCTACAGTGCTTTGATCATCATGTTTATCATATAAAGGAGATGAAGGTATTGGATTTCGATGACTCTCATGGGCCTGTTGGATTTTATCTGAAGAACTTGAACGATTTGTGTGACTTCCCTTACTTTCCTGTGTTGCAGGAGGAGAAGCAGGAGGTACACCAGCACCGCCATTGTGGTGCTTGCTGCCAGTTGCAGATGTGCTGCAAACATTTGATGAGATTTGGCTTTCGTACTTTTCTTGTAAAGTGTGCAAGACTTGTTTGAATTTATCATCAACGCTCAATGTGTTCAGCCTACTGGGAAGTAAGTAAAGATCAGAAACAGATGATATCTTCAACTTAGCTCCCCTGTACATCAAAGGTTGCACCCAATGGAATGTCAGCCAGGATACAATGCCTACATCTTTTTCTGCGTACAACAAATTGTCTTGCCGGTGTGCTGTAGCTGAATTGTAAGATCTTATATTCTCCCAAGTTAACGGCCTTTGTTCTTCTTCAGTTTCGTTGATTGGCTGAGACAGTTGTGTCTGATACACACGTGGACTATTTGGTATAAGGCTAAACATATAAATAATACTAGCAGCTGCATTGACATATGTTGCATATTCTTCCGTTGTAACCCGATAAGAAGAATGAGCTAAATGTCTCAAAATCACAGTATGCATGTGAGTAGCACATGATGTTAGTACGACAGTAAAGGCAACTGCAGCACTGAGTGGTCCTCTTAAACTATTTTCATGAAGATATCTTAAATTCCAGATATATATCACATGTAAAAACCAGGATAAGAATGAAACCCCTGCAGTAACTCCATCTGCTATGCTAGGAAGCAATTGTTCTAGTGTAACTAAAAATATCACTTGAAACAATGGGCTGAACAACAAAACAACTGTGGACAGAAGTCTAAGCACTAGAAACCAGGTCCAGCCTACATGTAGCCGAATCCCATTCAAAGAAACCTGTCGCCTTCCCAAATGATAAACGCTCACAATAGCAAGTATAGCGTGTGCGGGTGTAAGGATTGCTATCTGTTCAAAGCAATGGCCAAAATCATTTCCCTCCCAAGAATGCATATCTTCTCCATGTCTACATAGCTCTGACCAGTTCCAAGTTGGTGATTTTGTAAGAACAGACATATTGCTTTTTTTCTTTTAATTAATACATATCATAAGTAAAAAAAAATGGACTAATTTGTTGAGCACCAGCAAATTGAGGAATTTCTAAACAATTCTAGAACTTCTAAGATTTATGAAGATTGTGCTCTTGGACTTCAAGTTGTCTTTCATACACTTAATTAGGATAGGTGATAGAGTCAGATTTAATATTCCTGCAATTATAATATATTTATAATGCTTTAAATGAAGTAGGCCTAATGCTTGACGTCTAGTTGTATTTAAGCCAAGCCACCTCCACTGCTGCCAGCCTTGACTAGAATCTTGACTCTTTTTTATTCTTGAGTTGGGGTCACTTTGATGACTTTGTCAGTTGGTCTTGAGTTCTTGCATAAAAAATGTAAAACAATCATTGAATCATTGTTTAGAATTAAATTTTTATATTTTAACAGTAGCCTAATGGGCCTATAACTATTTATTGTATAATCACTATATTAACTAGGCTATAATAAATTATAAACACTTAGGCACTAAGTAGGCTATAGCTATAGCCTATACTATAGTTAGTGTAGTCTATAGTGAATAGTCTATAGTCTAAGTCTATAGGCCTACTTCTAAGACTAAGTCAAAGTCTAATCTAACTTAATCACTTAATGAAAGTTAATGATACTTAAGACTTAATAAAATCTAAGTGACTATAAGTTTAGCCTACTCTTACACTTACAGTTAGCCTACAACCACTATATTATGTCAACTAGTACAACTTCGGTCAGTTTTAGTAAAACTAAAGTAGTAAAAGTAAATGTAGTTTTAGGCCTACCTTAGTCTACTAAATTACTAAATTAGTACCTACCCAGTACCCAGTCAGTTGAGTCAGAGTGACTCAGAGCCAGTCTGATTTTAACTGATTGTTGAAATGTTTATTAACTAGGTATATAAAATATCTATAACCATATAATTTATATATCACTAGTATGATATAGAATGTACTCTGACCTAAGATTCATAATGAATTCTATAAATTATAAAGCATTTGTAAAAGCAAGACAGTCTGTAGCCTACTGTTCTTTATTAGTTCGTACATTTTCTACACAAGAATATCGTAATAACAAAAATATATATAGATCAGTGACAGCTCGTGTAAAAAGACAAAACTAGGTTCTTCTGTGTTCTTTTTTCACTAAAGTAGTTTTTCATATAATAATATAGTCTAATATTTAAACTTGATCTCTTTAAAAAAAAATAGATCGAATAAAAATGGTTAGATTCAAAAATATAATTGTATTTATTATTATATTTCTATTATGTGTAAATATTTGTGTATTTACTTTCGCAAAGATGAATAGGGTTGTACTTTATTATTTTACGGCGTTTCTTTAACAGAAGTTGGTGGTACATTCGCTGAAGTGGGAAAGTCGGAAACTCGGAAATTCCGAGTAGGAAGTTTTCCCATTTGCGAACTTGGTGCATTTTTGCATAATATTTTGTCACTTATCTATATAATATGTATAATGTAAATTAATTACATCTTCCTTGACGACGTTGAAAATTAACATAAAATATAGAAGAGTTACCTACTTTGGGGATGTCCATTAATTACGTTTTACAATATTTAGTAGATTTTTACCTATGGTTCCTACCATCCTCCCCCCCCCCAATTCGCCCCTCCCACATTTTTTTCAAATCCGAAGATTTGAACAATAGTTCTGTTCTTTCTGTTTACTATTGTTCTTTTCATAGAAAAATTTCATCTTTTCCAATTTTACGTTTAACTAAATGAGCTTTTGGTAGCCTACAATGTTAATTGTTCAATAGACCTTTTCATCATCATTGATATGCCTTCTTCTACAGGCAATTTTTCCTTTGCTTTTTCTTCAAAATGATCGAACATATCCCGGTATCCTTTAACAAAATGCCAAAGTGAAGCATATTCTACAATTCCCTACAAGGCTACATATAGACTAATTTGGGGGTCTGGCAGCGATTGACTAGTCTAGTGAAATTCATCCAGCAAGTGATTTTGCACTCATTTTATGGTGGTTGTGCACAATATTAGCCATATTTTCCCCTGTGTGGCTACCCATATCTAGGAAAGTTAGAATATAGGGAGCCCATCATCTTGTGAAACATATAGGCTATATACTATAGAGCCACTATAGGCCTACCTCACAATAACAATAACAGTGAGCTGATCAATATGGGACCGGTCTGTAGTGGAATCTACAGATAAACTGAAGTACCCTGCAGTTCTTATAAATCCTCCAAGATTGTGTATCTTACTTTAGTGTGCCATAATTTTGATAAACTTTGTCTATTTAAGTAGGCTAGGCTATATATATATGACAATTACTCACTCGTAAAATTTTTTTTTGGAAACCCTAAGTTATTTCTTGTGTAGCTTATAAGTAAATACTGCACTGTCCATACACAGATCTACAAACTAACAAGATGAACACAAAAAGGACATGTCAAATCCATAATTGATATAATTTGATTTGTATTAACGTAAAACCATGTTTTAACATGTTTGCTATGTCCTATGTAGGCTAAGTAGGTGGCCTACGTAGTGGCACAGGACACATGTAGAATTGTGTAATAAATTTGTATCATTTTTTAGGTAATAAAAAGTAACATTGTTGATGTCAAATTTTCTTGACCTCCCCTCTCCCCTATGTCGACAATTGTCAAACTTTTTCAGACCCCTCCCCCCTATTTGGTTAACGTAATTAATGGACGTCCACTTAGTTACGGCTTTGATAAGTGATTTTATCTTAAACGTTATAAGCCGAAGAACTTATATTTCACAATAATATATAGATCAGTGCTTATGATGCAAACATATTTTTTACTCTATTTTGAAACATAATTTTATTTAAAATGATATTTTTTTAATTTAAAAGAGCAATGTACATAATATTTTTCTTTATTTATAATTTTAACAAATCTTTAAAAAATAAATAATTTCAAGGTTGCTAATGACGCATCGATAAAACCAACAGTTTTAAAATGCACAGTGTCAGAACATGGAACATTAGGCTATTCTATTCCTACTCGGAACCTCCGAGTTTCCGACTTTCCCACTTCGTCGAATGCCATAATATTATCACGCTTATCTTTATCTTAACACACAGAAGAGCAATATTTCCAAAAATAATTAAAAAAAACAGTTTTTCTAAATGTCTAAATCAACAATCACAAAAGAAACATGACTACAATCAGACCGTTTAGATGTGATGATTTATTCCGATTTAATAATGTGTATGTTTTATTGTTTTTTATTTATATTAATAATAATAAGTAAGTAAAGTACCCGTCGGCGTCGGACAAAATTGATCCAGTGGGCCGGTGAAGTACCGTGAATCGTGAAGCAGCGTTCACCAGTTAGGGCTAGGGCCTTAATTGACTTAATTTTTCTAATAGTATTAGTTAAAGTTTAACTCAATAAGACCGGGTTTATTTTCCTTGTTCTACCGGAATTATTGAACTTTCAAATTTTTTTTCACATACATGTGTGTTAAAAATCGATATAACTAGTTTTAACTAGCTTATTAGCATATAATTCTAAACATAGTTAACATACATAGACATAGGCATAGGCCATGATAGGCGTCATAGGATAGGTAGGCCTATCTTATAATTTTTACTTAGGCTACTATAATTAGACCTATACAAAAAATGTTGGCAATACAAAAAACTAGCCTAAATGAAGAAATAAAAATAATTTATTAATTACTAAAAGTTATTTACATTCTAGCACGGAGTTTTTATGAATATAAAAAAATAATTCATGAACAAAAAAACTTACGAGAGGTTTTGAAAAATACAGCTATCCAATTTTAACACCAATTTGGCACGATGTTATAGAATGTACACTCAAGAATAAAACACATTTTACAGAAATCATTTTGAGCTTGTATAAAAGCAGGGCTACAAATGCAGTTTTAGTAATGCTAGGTCGTTTAGGCTTACTAGGACTCCAATAGAGCGACGCCCACTCCTCATACATTTTGCTTCTACTTCTAGTATTTTTAGACTTTAAATCACTATCTGATTTATTTGAAGTTAAAACTGAAATGCACTGTCCATCAAATCATTATTATCAAAATAACTTAGAAAAATAGATTGATCCTAATTTGAAGTCAACAGAAGCAAAGCCCACCATAGGCTGCCAGGTAAACAAATACAACTGCACGGCATATAGTGTGAAAAAAAAAATTAATAACATTTCTAACCCACTATTTGTTTCCATGAATAGAATAAAAATACTTTTCAAATGGCCACCTAATCGATCCCATAAGCCATTTGAGCAGTTAAAAACATCTATTAGGAGAAAAAACAAAATAAATAAGGAATTTTTTATCGGCCGCTCACGACAAAATGGACAGTCGGTTTATTGAGTTAATAATAAATTATTATTAAATAACACTAATAATAGGCCTAATAATTGATTATAATGGTGTTGCCCAATGTTGGTCGAAAGAAAAATCTACAGTACAAATTTAAATTCAAGCTTATTCATATATATAATAGATATATGATATAGGAATATAGGCTATAACTATAACTATAGACACTATAGTCAGTATAGTATATATTATTAGTTAGTAGGCCTATATATTATATAGCGGCATATCTCTTGCCATAGTAACTCATACTCATAATAACAGACAAATATTGTGCATGAATTCTCAGAATTCTGCTTGATTTAAAATTTATAGTAAAATTATAGCATTTATAGGCATAATTTAAATTTTTGGTTGGTGCTATGCACAAACTCCTTGGCATAATACAAAGTTGCATTATGCGTGGTTTTATTCCCACTTCGACGACTTCTAATTTCTAAAATGTAATGCAGCAGAGCATTAACTTCATATATAAAAGCATAGTACATAATATAGCATAATGCAGAGTGCAGCAGAGCATTAACTTCATATATAAAAGCATAGTACATAATATAGCCTAATGCAGAGTGCAGCTGAGCATTAACTTCATATATAAAAGTGTAGTATATAATATAGCCTAATGCAGAGTGCAGCAGAGCATTAACTTCATATATAAAAGTGTAGTATATAATATAGCCTAATGCAGAGTGCAGCAGAGCATTAAGTATGGTAGGCCTAGGACCTAGGTTAAGTGCTTTATCATCTGCACTTTGTATAATGCAATGCAATATGGACAGACTCGTTAAAAAAGTACTTAGCATTTATATGTACACAGACACATTTTTTAAAATCTATGCATAAATAAAAATATCCTACCTAATGGTCTTTATTTTATAGACATGCATAGGCCTACATTTCTACATAACAACAACCATTGTGAGCAATGCTTGGAAATAATAATGATCATTAGGCCTATGAATTATGATCACCGTTCCAAGCCTGTAGGTAGGCCTACAAAATTTAAGCATGGTAAAAATAGACTCTACATTATTAAATCACTATACACAATTTAAAATAAAAGAGCTTAATCAGCCGAAGAAGATATTTTATTGACAATAAAACAATACTTTCAATCATTAAAACAGCAGGACCCCATAGAGTTAAACAATTTTTTTTTTCATTCAAATAATGTCATTAATATCATTTTTCATATCATGTTATCTTAATTTATGGCCATTTTTTAGGCTGTTCTAAAGTGATATACCATATATACTCGCATATTAGTTGCATCGGTGGATAAGTCACACGCTGACTTTTAAGGAGTTAAATACCTTTTGACTTCTAAAAAATTCAGATCTTTTAAACATAAAAGTTACTAAATATTCACCTTAATTTGGAAACTTCCTTTAAAAATAGTTTCAATCATGCATAATGCAAACATAAACAAAATAAAGGCAGCATTTCATTTATTTTTAACTATTGATCAATACAGCCATTAGTCATATGGGAAAGTTTTTGTAAGTGTAAGGCATCTGTTTCTTCATCTAAGTCCCTGTCCCTAACCGAGTTCTTATCCCTAAAGCCCATTTAGATGCAGGCCAACTTTTCAGCCAACCCACTTTTATTTAATATATAACAGAAAAAGAAAAAATATAATGCTTTATTATAAATGTAAGGTCCGAAAAACAAAGTCAAAATTAAAATAGAAGGTAAAACACTGAATTATTTTACTTTGGCAAGTCTTTTCTTGAGGGGTCTCAGGCTGAAGAGAAATCGGCCTGTACATTATATTTATTTAAGTATAAAATAAGTCTAACAAATGTTAAAAGTAATATTTTAAATTGCTTTATGCTATAAACGTGATATTCTTTTCTTTACAGAAATCTTGATCCGCTCACAGAAACGGTATCCTTTTTGTAATATTTTCATTTTCTTATAATGTTTTAACATATAATTGTACAGAATTTAATGCTTATTAACTTATCCTAAAATGTGCCGTTGATAAAATGCATCAGTAAACAATTAAGTATAGTACAGAATTAATATCAGTAGCTTTATGGGGTGGACCATTTTCAAACATTGCCTCGTTTAGCCCCAAAACTAATTTTTTATTTTGCTTCATAAATCTTTAAAAACTTCTTTAAAAACTAAAAAAAAGTTTATGTAACTATTTGAAAAGCTGATAATAATAAAAAAAAAAGGAAACTTATTCGCATAATTAATTTTCCCATTATAAACATTTTTTGAAAATGATCAATTTAAGGGAAAAGTAAGAAATGTTTGCAAGAGATTTTACTGTGATATTTTATATAGAAATACATCTAGTCAGTATGAGACTATAGGCAAAATGAGCAATAGTAATAATTCATGAGAAGAATTAGTGTAAGCCAATACATTGGTGTTTCGTATGCCTTAACTCTTCCAGTATGGATTACCATTCTACTTGCAATATTTAGCACACTGGCCAGAATATTTTCAAGTACTGGAGTCACCCAGTGGAGAAATCATGGGTTATAGTAAGTTAATGCTTTAATGCTCTGTACAACCTTATAAGTATAAGACAGTCTTTAAGGCTATTCTTACACTAAAACAAAGCACCTTAAGAATCCATCATGTGAGACTGATGTAATTTGTCTTCCAGAAATTACTTCCACAGTGTAAGATATATATAGAGATATTTTAGCCAATGAAATTAATCACTGTATTCATGTATGTCATTGGCAGTCATGGGGAAAGCTGAAGGCTCAGGTGAGCAGTGGCATGGTCATGTGACTGCCCTGAGTGTTGCACCAGAGTTTCGACGTCTTGGCCTGGCTGGAAAACTTATGAATGGCTTGGAGGATATATCAGAGAAGTAATACTTTAATTCTCTTATTGTTTTACCGGTGGTGGCTATAGTCCTGCGGTATCTCAAAACATGACCCACAGTAGCCTGAAATTATTTTTAGGTTTATACGAAATGAATTTGTCTGCAATAGTGGTTTTAGTTTTAACCACAATTTCTAGAGTGCACAACCAGTTCTTCCAACATCATCTAGGGAATTTATCGGCATTACCAATGTCTACGGAACAGCATCCCTGATTAGTATACGCCATATAAATAAACTGATGAAGTAAGTAAGTGATATCTCAGAGTCACATTTACCTTTTCTAGAAGAAAAATGATTTTATACAACAATATTTTTTTAAAATTCAAGCAATCCTAGAGAACTATAATCTAAGTCTAAAGCACAGCTATTTCACATCAGAACAAAATAGACGATTTCTTCCTCTCAAGGCTTGAACTGATAGATATTAATCAATCAATGACATAAACATTTGTTTCTTTCACAATCAGTGAGAATACCAAAGTGATAGATCAGAACTCAATACTTTCATTGCCCTGTAGTTAGAAACTCTGTACAGCATATTCTTTATCATAATGCAATACCCTAGATAAATATAATCTTCTGTAAAACAGTTAGGAGCTAAGAAGATAATTTAATTCAAACTGCGTGAACATATTGAGTTACATTGTACTATGTTGCAACAAATAGTGCAGTTTGTATGATTTTTTGTTCTTTTTTTATTGTTGTCTCCATCAGAAAACAGTGCTACTTTGTAGATTTATTTGTGAGAGTGTCCAACAAAGTGGCTGTTGCTATGTATGAGAAACTAGGCTACAGCGTGTACAGGAGGGTGCTGGAGTACTATTCAGGAGAGGTTGACGAGGATGCCTTTGGTAAATGCTCTAATCATAAACTACTAACAATTTCCAGTACCTTTCAACCGCTATGACAAATTAAATAATTACAGTATAATTGAAAAGCTAATTAAAAAAAAAGGCGAAAGAGATGCACATTCAAAACTGTTCCATTTTGTTTGGATTATCAAAGTGGGTGCAGTGGTCTAGCAGGAGAGTGCTGGATTTCCAATATGATAGTTTCGGGTTTTGAATCTTGGTACCATCTTCCATTTTTTTTTTAAAAAGATGATACTAAGAGCATCTCTTTTGTCCGTCACATCTCTGATGTTGGGATTGGTAAATTTAATACAGCAAAGTGTTGTACTAGCTACACAGTGTTATTGTATGGTGAGACCACTGAAACTGATGTTCTGGGCTTTGCAAACAATAACTGTCTTTTTTTTTAAGGTTTAATGTAATTAATTTTAAAATGTTTGACGTGCTCTCATTTGTTTTCTTTTTTTAGATATGAGGAAAGCACTATCCAGAGACAAGGAGAAAAAGTCTGTGGTTCCTCTTCCCCACCCCGTGCGCCCGGATGAGCTAGACTGACCAGACGAAGGACACAGTACTTTTGCAAACATGACCGATCCTCTTTTCATGGTTATTATCATCTTGTCCGGCTGCCTGTTTTTCCTGCTCCTGGAACTCTGGCTGCAGAGGCAAAGGAAGTTGATGTTAACAGACAGAGAATTGTAGCAATAGAAGTTTTAAGTGAACTTTACTATGTGCACTTTAGCTATTTATTAGTTGTTGAAGAAACTAGACCTTCTTTCTTCCGATGTAGATACCTTTTAGCTAAATAACACTTACGGTGTATGTCAAAAACAACAACATTGAAATTACAACCATACCTTTTTCAACTGTAGTCAAAACTAAAACTCCTTATCTTTAATATATAATAATGGAGTAAGCTAGCTAATTTTGTATAAGTGTAATGGAAAGTAGTATTTTTTAAATTTCATTGACTTTGTGAATTTCTTCCACTTTTTAGTATTTTTTTTTAATTAAAAAAAAGTAAACAAAGTTCCATAACTGTTGCTCTAAAAAATATATATATAAATACGATAAAGAAGTTCAGAGGTGTTTGCAGAGTAATGTGTCCTGATTCTAAATATTAAAAAAACAAGCATCATTTCCATGATTTACATTGAGGAGATGTCAGTGTGTGATAACATTGCTTCACATCTTACAGTTACATGTTACACCAGCTGATGGGCAGGAGTGAATGAAGACAATTTTCACAATGAAGAGATTGAACAATTTTTGTGTGTGTGTTTATTTTCATGCACTTGTGTGAAAAATAAAATTGTGTGTAACACATTTACTTGTAATAATGCTTGATTTGATTTTGTGCAAATATTTTTGTGTCTCTACGTAATGAGGTGTCAATAGTTGTAGAAATGTCTCTTTCTCTTTAACATTTTGTTAAATTGTAGGTTTCACTCCAATTCTTTTGGTGGTTGAATAGGGTTTGATTTTTAAAGGCCAGCGGGAACTCACTTCGTTCTGAGAGTCATAAACAGTCTGCAGCAGTTTTCCAAGTTTGGTTAACCTGTCCTGATACCATTCAAATGTTCTCAACAATAATAGTAATTCAAAAACCAACTCCTTGACTGTTTAATAAATGAAGAAACTTTATTATAACTTGCAAATCAAACGATGTTGGTGAAGAATTACAAATGGCGATAATGGGTGTACAAGGCGTAGCGTCCTTCTGTCAGAATCTACATAGCGGGAAGAGGAAGAATATTCTGCGTCTCTATCTTATATAGTGGTGTCAGAGGCTAATTGCATATTCCTCCGCGTTCGCGTCTGGGCCTAACTGGTTTACACTGGTCTCAAGAGTGAGGCGTTTATAGCCTAATTAAATTTAAGTCAACGAAGAAAAATAAACAGTCGTGTCCCGACAATTAAAGTATTTTAAAAGATAAACTCTGTCGAGGAATTAATAAAAGGGTGTTTTAAACTATGTATGCACTGTAACCTAACAATTTATTATAAGGTACTTTTAGATTAGTTCGGTTAATGCTACATTTATTTGCTTTGTCCTTTGTTTGTACAGTTTTAAATTATTGTTTTGCTTTATTTATTTTTTTTGGCCAAGAGCTTATATCCTTGTTTTTAGTTGTTTGTTACTCAATGTTAAATGCGCTCTGAGCTTACGTTATGTTTGTTGGCAGCGCTATACAAATTGAATTATTATTATTATCATACACCCAAGAAAGAAAGAGAAACTGCCCTGTCTGACCAATTTGTTTACATTTACAAGTTTCTGTGGCATTCTAGGGGATTGTGTCAGCAGCTCATTGCCCAGCCGCCTTTACTTTTTTCCCCAGTCTTAGGTACCACTCAGAACTAAGTAGAATCAGAGCCACCCTACAGGCCCTGTAAAAAATATTTCCTAGCCTTCACCAGGACTTGAAACACAGGACATTCAGTCCGGCAATATGAGCGCACTGCCGCCAAACCACTGTGCTCCTTCCTCCCAGATATCCAACAAAGTTTTTTTATATTCAATGCATCATTCAATGCATCATTCAATGCATCATTCAATGCATCATTCAATGTATCATTCAATGCATCATTCAATGCATCATTCAATGCATCATTCAATGCATCATTCAATGCATCATTCAATGCATCATTCAATGCATCATTCAATGCATCATTCAATGCATCATTCAATGCATCATTCAATGCCTCATTCAATGCCTCATTCAATGCATCATTAGAAATTAAATCTCTTGATATGCTACACAAATACCATAGCAGTAAAATAAGCTGGGGCCAATGTGTGGCCAAAAATATTGCACCGATGTGTGGTAAAAAAAACAGTGGGTCAATAAGTGGCCAAAAATATTGGGCAAATAAATTTGTGGCCAAAAATATTGCGTCAATTTGTTCAAAAAATAGTTGGTGAATGTTACCAGTACAAGGTTTTAGTTGGTGAATGTTACCAGTACAAGGTTTTAGTTGGTGAATGTTACCAGTACAAGGTTTTAGATAGTGAATGTTACCAGTACAAGGTTTTAGTTGGTGAATGTTACCAGTACAAGGTTTTAGTTGGTGAATGTTACCAGTACAAGGTTTTAGATAGTGAATGTTACCAGTACAAGGTTTTAGTTGGTGAATGTTACCAGTACAAGGTTTTAGATAGTGAATGTTACCAGTACAAGGTTTTAGTTGGTGAATGTTACCAGTACAAGGTTTTAGTTGGTGAATGTTACCAGTACAAGGTTTTAGATAGTGAATGTTACCAGTACAAGGTTTTAGTTGGTGAATGTTACCAGTACAAGGTTTTAGTTGGTGAATGTTACCAGTACAAGGTTTTAGTTGGTGAATGTTACCAGTACAAGGTTTTAGTTGGTGAATGTTACCAGTACAAGGTTTTAGTTGGTGAATGTTACCAGTACAAGGTTTTAGTTGGTGAATGTTACCAGTACAAGGTTTTAGTTGGTGAATGTTACCAGTACAAGGTTTTAGTTGGTGAATGTTACCAGTACAAGGTTTTCAAAGTACCGGTAATGATATTATAATTTATAATTATTTGAAATATAACCAACCAGTATTTTGTAAGGGAGAGTTATAGTTCCTGTTCCTACATTAGACTTGCTGGCTGTAACTGTAAGGCTAGTACTCTGGACTGTCATCATGATGTTCAGGGTTCAAACCCTGTAGGCTTATCCCCTGTAGGTGTTTTGTGCAATCGTCATCAACTTCATTATGACAGAAGCGCCTGTAACTAGTAAGACGATAAGCCAAGGTATTCTGAAGTTCACCTTCCCCTAGCTATACGAGCCTAAAGCGTGGCTAGACATTGTACCTGGCCGCACTATTCCCTCATAGAAGATCTCTATTGTGGGTGTAAGGAAACGTGGGTATGAAGTATTATGGCTCTTGTCAAACTTTAAACCAATCATAGCGCATCTCTGACGTTTAAACAGGGACATGTAGGGCTACGCTTAGTTTATCAATGTGTAATTCCCTTTTATTCACGCGTAGTTCGTCTCTTGCTAAACATTCTTATAACGTTAGCTGATAAAGGACTATGACAGGATAAAGCTGCTTTTCAGTCGGTAAAAGTAAATTCCAAAAGTGTAAAACCCAAAAAATAAATAAATAAAACACCACTAAAATACTAAAAACTATAAAAAATAATTATAATTTCTTTTAAATTCTATATATGCTTTTTTGTTATGCCTTTCGAAGATTTAGCTTTTTCGCCACCTACACAGAAAATAAAATAAAAAAGAAACCAAAACGAATTTATTGTAACGTATAAAGGGACATAATTAGTCTTCTAAAAGAAAGTATGCATGTCAAATTTAATGCCATAGTAATATGATGTCCATGATTACAAAACATAACAAACGTAAAGGCCAGCGCTTCAAGAAAATTGAATTTGTTATGTTGTCAATATATAGCCCACTATTTCGAAATTTATAAGCCTTCCAAAGATTTTTCCGTTTGTCACACACAAAGTAGCAAATAAAATAGCTTTATGTTTCTTATTTGAATAACCCAAGGGAGACAATAAGCCATTTTTTCATTGTGTTAATAGGTTTTGCTACTTTTGTTTTAAAGTTCATTACAATTCCACTATAAGCCTACAAATGTTAATTGAATGTTGCATCGTGCTAGTAAACATTATTGATAGATACATATAAAAAAAAACAAATTTAAGGATTTTACATTGTATATTATGTAAATTACTAAAAACCACTTGTAGGTACTCATACGTTTTCATTAGTACGCATTTCTTCTTCTAGTCTTCACTTATGTCTTTTTGAAAAGATTGCGAAAAGCTACAATATAATCTTATTTATTGGGCATTTAGCATAAGAATGAACTTAAAGTCACTGTTATAACCAGGGCTGTGGAGTCGGAGTCGGCAAAAAATGTACCGACTCTGACTCCTACTAAATTTAGATTGGAAAAAGGCAGGGCTTCATTTATTTTAAACGACCGATCAATAGGCCTACATTAGTGATGAGAAAGTAAAGTATCTGTTTCTTCCTCTAAGTCCCCATCCCTACTCAAGTTCCTATCACTATTGTCATAGGCTACTATAGCGGGTCGACACACAAAACTATTTTTGAACTAATTTGAAATGCGTCTTTAGACTGAACGTCATATAGACTGCACGGCGCTGGTATTTTATGACGCTATGCAAGTGCCAAAATTACTAATTACCATTAACATTGTTTGTAATGATTTCAAATGCTAGGACATGGCACGCGCGGTTTTCTCGGAATACTAAACACTGCCTTAGTAGGCTATAGGCCTAGGCCATAGGTCCTAAATAAAACGCATCTTAAGCTACTAGTGTACAAGCATACCTTTATTAGAGGCCTAGAGAGGCTTTTAGGCTACACATTTACGATTCTTTCCTTATGTAATTTGCGTTCAATAGGCCTACAAAAAATGCTGACCTTACGACTTATAAATGCGCTACGCACGCAACGCACAATTAGGAGCGGCAATATTTAGGCTATACTTTTCACAGTGTTGTGTTCTACTTAGGGATGTTAAACGAAAACCGGAATACCGGATTCCTGTTTTGAAACCGAAAACCGGTTTTGATTTTCAAAACACAGTGTCTGTGCTTTATTATTAACGGCACTATTAAATACACATTCTTTTGATTCTCTTTCAACACATTATTTTACAAGTTACCATAAATATATGCCTCTTCATATGCTTCTTAATATTATGGTCAACAATAATCGGTAATTTGATTATCACTATTGAAAAATTAAAACTAGTATCGGTTTTAATAAATTAGCCCAGATTTTTTTTAGTACTAAATGTACAAAATCATATTGTATTCAAACAAATGAACCCTTTGAATGCCCTGCAAATACTTATTAAGTTTGAAGTATTTTTCAAATATACATACAAAAAAAAGCAAATTTGGCATGTGACTTGTAACATTGTTCGGGGGGAGGAGGGGGTAACCGAAATTCGGTTTTTAACGGGTTTTATAGAACCGATAACCGGTTTTAACATCCCTAGTTCTGCTGTTACAGGGAACGCAGCGCCCATGTGTAACCTATCCTCTCACTGGTAAAGGATTAACCGTTTGCCCCTTAGAGTCGCCGATCGTCACCCCTACTGATAAGGCCCCACGAGAGGGGGGTACAGCCGGTACGCCGTACCGGGGCCCTCAAGAGTTTAGGTGGCCCATGAATATTTAAAATTAAATACAGTAGACTGTTGGCTTCCCAGCCAGTAGGCCTGTGGTAATAACATGTAGATGTATGTTGCCTTTCTTTCCTTCAAGGAATGTACGAGATACATTCGCATATTAATACAGAGGAGTCGGAGTCGGAAGAAAAAATAAATGAGGAGTCGGAGTCGGTACATTTACCTACCGACTCCGCAGCCCTGGTTATAACTGATACTTACTTAGAAGTTTAGAGGGAAGTTGGTGACTAATTTGCATAGTTTTCTCCCTGACTTCTGTATTTTCAATTTGTAAATAGCTTCAACAACGGGGTTAAACTTGGTTAGACTAAATACATGCGCGCTTTCAATAGGGGGCAATAGGTGTAAAAAATGCTTTCTTTGCTTTTAGTATTTCACTGTGGGCCTAGTGGCTTTTAGAGGTAGGCCTAATTATATTTGTTTTTCCATGAAAAGAAATAATTACAGCAATATAAGGTGACTTTGGTCCACTTTTAATTTTTTTTTCTATATGTCTTAAACAGATGTTACCTTATAAACCTAAATTAGTTGTAAATTATGAGGACTTGCTAGATTGCGAGTTAAAACCTGAATATATTTCCTATTTAATGTTTTTAGTTTAGTTTTGAGATATCTTGTATGGTGGCCAGAGTCATCCCGGTCTGGGGTGAATTTTGTCAGCTATATAATATTCTCTATTTTAACCCATTACTACTTCTTACACTTACGGGGTTGACTTTGGCCTTCACAAACCTAAGTATTGCCACTAATTATTTTATACCAAAGTGGTGGGCATTATTTTTGCGGGGATTTATAACATTTATGTACCAATGCATGTATATGTAGAGTAGAACTTATTGGAATTTTTTTTTAACGGTACTTCATAAAGCATAAAACAACAGTATGAAACAGTTACTTGGCAAATAAAAATTAGCAAATGAAATCAATTATGAAAATAAGGTATTACAAATAAAAAAAACACACACTTAAATAATGAAAACAAAACATGAAAAAGTTT
Organism: Anisus vortex; assembly: GCA_949126835.1. Classification (NCBI taxonomy): domain Eukaryota; kingdom Metazoa; phylum Mollusca; class Gastropoda; family Planorbidae; genus Anisus; species Anisus vortex. Next base: position 13,458,601 of record OX421495.1, read on the forward strand.
TTAAAATTTACTTTATTAATGATCTACTAATGCAAGTCTCAATGGATGTTGAATTGTAGCTTCCGACTGGTTGGTTTGGACTTGTTCTTTGAGTTAAAATAAAAAAAATGTGTTTAATTTGGAATATTTGTTTGCTTGCTGCTTATAATGGTTCTATAAAAAAAAATACGGTGAGTGAAAATTGGCAATGGAATTTTTTTTCACAGACATTGTTTACTAATATAAAACAGTTCATTTGTTGCTTTAAAAATTTGATGCACTGCCCTTTCTAAATGCAAATATGTTTAAATAGATTAAAAAATCCATAATACACTGAAAAAGGTTGCCTGTGTGCAATAAAACAAGATCAAAACAACTTCTCACCATATTATGGACATAGTCACCCCCGTCACTGCTGCCATTATAAGGGATGACTATATGGCCACCCATACTCTAAATAAAATGGTGTCGATAGCTTTTATTTCAATTAGGTCTATAGTCCCTGTTATGTAAGTTTTAAAAAGATAGAAAACTTAATTTAAATACCGTATATACTCGTGTATAAGTCGCACCGGTGTATAAGTCGCACCCCTACTTTTTGTCGAAATTTTCGGTAAAAAAAAGTGCGACTAATACGCGAGTATATACGGTAAATATAATCACCTTAAAAAATCCTGGGTAGTAAGAATTTTACATGTTGTCTTAGCAATGATTAAAATCACATGTCAGTCGGCCCTCTTGAAAAGATGTGTGTAGGGGCCAACCTCAGCAAATATTCTGTGCACCATGAAAAACTACTAAATAGTTAGGCCTACCTATAACTTAATTATTTACTATGTACAATTGAAAGACGTCATATTTTAATCTTTTTGGATTCATCGCTCTCTAAAAAAAGTCACCCCATCTTCATAAAATGTAGGCTATACCAAGCAGCCAGGGAGGGAACTGTTTTTTTCCTTCTCATTATGAATACATTTTTATACATACGCCTATCTATCGGCTTACCGCATCTAATGTTAGGCCTACCCTGATAATGTATCGAATGGGGCGATCGCTGTGTAACTGGTCTAAATAAACATACATATAACATTTTAGATAGTTCTAAATGTTTATTGTTTGTGTAGAAGTCTCAACCCTTAATTTGCATTAAGTTCTTATATTTTGCAAAAGAAATCGTTGAAATTTCGGCCTATTCTATATGATATGAAATGAACAGTATAAACGACAAGCCTAAATTATAAGTTTTAAAGCTTTAAGTCATAATATTTAATATAGAAAAAAAAAGCTATTGCGTATAAGATTCTATATCCATAAGACTCACTTCTAAGGTCAAGGCTATACAGAAAAATTGCATATATGTATTTCTTATATTAACCCGTAGTTATAGTCATAATATGACTAGATCTATATTATACATATTATTGATAAAGAATAATCTAGATCGCCTATGCCTTCAATAGCGTGATTAGGAAAAATATTTAATTTGACAAAGCCAAAAGCTCGTTATTTCCTAATATTAAATGATTTACGTACGATTATGTTGGCACATGTAACAGTTTGTACGCTATATAACATTATAATATTAAAACTTCACATTTTTATTCCCAATTGTATTTAGAATGTAGGTTATATTATACCCATTGTAGTATAACCCTACAATTTCGATGCAGTAAACCTACTTTATCTATAGCTTATATATAGGCTATATGTGAACTGGTGACCATAGTTTACGTTGTACACTACTGACACCATTTGTAAGGGGGGGGGGAAATTATCTATGTTTAAAAGATAGAGCAGGTATGGGTTTTTGAATTATAAAACACCATCACCTATCTACATATTATATTACATCTATTTACATACATTATATACAAGGGGGACGGGTATTCTGTGCATGCCTATATTGTGGTAGGCAGGTAGGATTAGCTACCTGGATGAACCAATACTAAAGACTACTACACTTAAACTTGAAGGCACTATTTATATAAGCTAACTATACTAAAGTTAAATTACTAAGCTAAACACAGAACAGCAAACCACAAAAAAACAAAAATACAACGTAAACTGGTCACCAGTTCACATATATATATATGTATATAAACAATAGACTAAGATAGCTCAAGATTATAGAGCTTTAATAACGATTAGGTCCTATGTTTAATAAAAAAAATGCATTATATATATATATATATATATATATATATATATATATATATATATATATATATATATATATATATATATAATTTATATATGACAATCATTTTCTTTACAGTCTCTAGATAATATTACCCAAAAAGGTTAATCTATAATCGTTTGTGGTTGTGTGTTATTTCCTATGGGTGGCGCTTTTACAAGGGCAGAATAATTGTCTGTAAGTCCTGGCGAACTTTGAGTTCATGGTAACGTACACGAGAAAGTTGACCGAGCAGCTAAACTGGTACAGCACGTTGCTGAGGTACTGCACCACGAGCTTCAGCCTGCAGGACAGCTGGGACTTGTCCGAGCCGAAGCTGACGTATGCCTCGAACGTGACGGTGGGCAGGAGCACCAGGAACATGAGGATGAAGCACATGGTCAGGAGCATCTTTACCGACTTGATGGACTTGGCTCGCTTAGGGTTGAAGCTGGACCGCCTGTTCAGCACTTTGGGCGAGGTGGACAGACGGAGTATGATGATGACGGAGCAGACGGAAACCGTGGTCAGCGGGACGGATGACCTTGCGTTGCTTAAGATGGCGGCCAGATAGAAGTTGATGGACTCGGAGTGAGAGATGTAGAAGTCGCTGGGTTGGTAGTGTGCTATTGCAGACTTGCCAGGGATAACCACCCAGTGAAGTTCGTACATGTACTGCATGGGAGAAGCCATGAGTGCTAGCATGACGTACACAATGGTCGTCAGGAGTTTGACTCGTGTAGGTGTAACTATCCGATGGACCTGAAGAGGAAAGCACACTGCCAGCAGACGAACGAGGGCGATCAGAGTCACCTGGTAGATGCTGACCATGAGAGCCACCTCGTTCCAGGGGCGTATGTACACGACGTAGATTGCGTCCAGCGTGAACGCGGCGCCCACGTCGAACCTCGCCACGACGCTCCACATTTGACTGACGGACTGCGTCAAGGAGAAGACGAGATCGGACACGGAGAGAGAGGCCAAGAGAATGTTGCTCGTCTTCCTGTAGCCGTGACGCGATAGGATGACTATGTTCAGGACGTTCCCTGCGACCCCGCACGCACAGAGCACGTGCAGGAGGATGCAGTTGAGGTAAAAGTTCACGGCCGTCACCAAGGCGACGCTGACATCATATCTGATCACCCTGAGGCTGGAACTTGCAGCGGATGTAAGTGCTAAGGAGTTCTGGGCAGTTGTTATTGAGGCGTTTGACAAGGGAATTCCCAGAATTTCTGGTGTGCCGCCCTCGCCGTCAGGCTCACGGCAGTCTTGAATGATAAACATGGAGCACGCCTGAATATCAAAGTTTAACGTTAAAATTCAAATTGTGCGAATCGCGTCATCAATATCATGTCAATCAAATATCAGCCAACGCATAGAGCCCTTTGGAAAGCTGCCAAAGAAATAATAGAAAAACAATGAATATATTTAAAAATATGAACCAGAGAGTTGGTTATTACCAAGTAAGTGAATTAGTTTAAGCGGGTACTGGGTGCATTGTTTGGATAGGCCATTAATATTAAAATGTCTCTGTAGATAGTTACCTTGTATTCCTTTTTTTTCTATACTAAGGTATGCTATTTTGAAAGCATTTAGGATATGTAGACAAATAGACAAACAGTGTATATTATTATTTTAAACACTACATTACATAAAAAGACTCCAGAAAAAGTAATAACTATATGCTCCCCCCCCCCCCGAAAAAAACCAAAGTTTAAAAATGGCGATCTTACGGGTGTCTACTTTAGATATTAAAAGGCTGACATTTGATTAGTAGGCCTACACATGCTTATCACCTGTAGACTATTCACAACACAGCATAAAAGATTATTTCGTATGACATTTTTTTACCCTTTCACGACCAGTATTTGTTCAAATATAACGTAAAGAGTGGGTTCAATGCATACATAAACTTCCGGTTTATTTCCGGCAACACACTTTAAATAATGTTTTCGTTTTTTTTTCTTTCAAGTATAGCTGTTAGAAATATACAAAGTCTACACGATTAGTATATGAGGAATCCGTTTTTAACATCAAAAGTGAGTATGCGATAATTAACAGTCGCCTTGTTAGTCGCGTTTAAATTTATTTAAATTTTCTTGTTTACAACTAGCATACACTAAACTAAGGGTCGGGGACCTTTTTGCCTGAGAGAGCCATGGACACACATATTTTGAAAAGTAATTCTGTGAGAGCCATACATTATGTTTAAAACTAAAAATTCAAGTAAATGTGTGTATTTTGTGTAATTTCAACACTAAAAGTACAATAATTATGTCTCTGAATTCTTCTGATGCTTTAGCTCATTTGTAGAATGAAATATTGATATTCAATTAATATGTAGATCAAAAAGTCTAAAAAAAACATTTTTTTTTTATAATCGAACATTTGTCTGCGAGCCAGATGCAGCCATCAAAAGAGCCACATCTGGCTTGCGAGCCAGACCCCTGCACTAAACTATATTGGTGAGGTGTCTATGCATACATGTTCTTTTGGTTTAGATCTACTTCCGGCAACACCATTTAAATGAATTTTAAAAAAATATCTCACATTCAAAGTCAAACTTTTTTTAATGATTTTATCATAGACTATAATATACATACATGGACCGCTTGCTTTAGTTTTTTATGCTATTATCTTCTTTTTTTTTTGCAATTCCCGATTCTAAATAATGTAATTGTCATACAAGTTCCGTTTTATTAAATCGCATTTTTTTCGACTTTAAATGAATACTTATAGGCCTATTAACCCTATCATCATTGACTATAATAAGATGGACCGCCTGCTCTATTTTTAGAGCTTATGTTCTTTTTCCGTGCGCATACAACACTGATCTATGAATGTTTCCGCTCTGTACAACTTTCGATTTTAATTTTTCATTGAGAAAACCATAGCTTTTAATTAAAATGGAACTTGTATATCAATAACTTTATTTCCTGTATAGCAATTAATTTTTTTAGAATCGGGAATTCCGAAAATCAGTGCTTCAAGTCATCATATAGCAGAAATACTAAAGCAAGCGGTACATGTATATTATAGTCTATGATTTTATCTACTACAGCTTTTCTTACTCGCTGAACAGACAGGAACGCAGCACATAGTCATGTTTTGTTAGTAAATTAACGAATAGAAGCGGAAGTGTTGGAATATATCGACCTTATATGTTCACCATGCATGCATAATCGTTAAGAATTGTCAATGGCCTGGAAAGGTTTAAGAAATTATTAGTAAAACATTTTTGTTTAAATTCATCTATTTTTACTAGTCTATATAAAAAACCTATTACTGTACTCTATGTGAACTAAGATATAAACAAAATCTACCTGCTTATGATGCATCTATACATTTTCCATTTATTGTATAGTATTAATGGTTATTATATTCATTTTCTTGAAGTTGACATAGCCTACAAAATGAATCTTTTATTTTTTGTAGCTGTTTCCGCTAGAGGCTTATTTAGATCTAGGCTACAATAACTATCAAAGACCTTCATAAGCTTACTAAGTTCTAGATCTAGTTTGAGATAGATATCTAGATCTAGTTGAAAGTTAAAGCATTTTAAAAATATTTAAATATTTTTTCTAATAGCATCTCTATTTATTAGACTCTAGTCTAGATCTAGTTCTGCAGAAATAAAATAGAGCAAAGTGTAGGCCTACACGTGGCGTATTGAAAACTGGCTTTATTCGATTTTTGTTTTTGTGCTTTAAAAAAAAAAACATTTACGGGGGGGGGGGGGGGGGGGGGGTGTAAAGTTCATGTAAAGATTGGTACCAAAATCTTAAGAAGTAGAAAGATGCTCTACTAGGTCGGTCGTTGTCAAGGACGGGCTATATGTCAAGGACGGGTCATATGTCAAGGACATGGTCATGCCACGATAGTTTGTCTAGAGAATCCGGGAAAATATAATATCTCTCGCGACAACCATTGGCCAGATTTTTTAAAAATCAAGACGTCAAAAGGGTAGCGTAACGAAGTGCCTAACCAAAGTGATTATTATCTCTTGTTTGGCAGACTTTTGCATGAGATGGATTACCTGGTTTGGCGCGTGTTTCTTTTCTCTCTACTTCATCTTCGAGTATTTTACTAAAACAATTTAAAGAGTCATTCATAAATCATTGACTTTTCAGCAAAAGGTCAGCCCAACCAAACAAATGAGAAAACATCTTCACTTTGGCAGAAAATGTATTAAAAAAAAATATTCTAAAAAAAATAATGATCATGTTTCTTTCTTTATATTGGAAAAGGTAAACAGACAATCTTGATATTTCTTTGTATCAGCCCGAACAACTTGATTACTCACAATTTTTTATTCTGGTTCAATGGCACTTAGAAGGATGTGTGTGAGAGGGGGGGGGGGGTTACTAGAATGTCTGAATGTGAATTATCCTATAAACTTTTATCGGGAACCAAGAAACTATCAAAATGAGGATCCTTAACAACTTAAAGTGTTCTTCTCGTATTCTGTCAAGTCAGTGATACATTCCCCTTTTGAAGGTAGATTTATGGAAAGTGAAAGTTTTGTGATGAGTGGGTATGGGTGTAGGGACGGGGGTGGGGGATTTCCAGATCATGTTCACAACAAAGAACTTTGTGTCGAGTCTAAGTTTTAACTCATGGATATAGAGTTAACCCCAAAAAATTAGAGTATTTTTGTGTGTGTGTTAATTTTAGGATTTAGTGACGTTGAGGGAAAAGTTTATCTTATAGAGTCACAGTCTGCACAGAAGTTTAAAGCGTCCAGCGAGTATTCTGGTTTTAGTCTAGTCTTCATTTTAATAATTAGTTTACTAATGAATATTCACGATTGATAAGAGTAACACCAATAGTTTATTCATTAAGCCTAGAAACATTAGAGGAAAGAAGGTTCAAAGGGTAAAGTAGTAATAATACATAAGGCATTAAACTTTAACTAAAAAATACAACACAGTAACAATATATATTTTAATGCTCAGATTAACATAGGGACAAAAACACTTTTCTTTTCCCAAAATATGCAAGAACAAATGCATAAGTACTCTTTCTTCCCGAGTAACATTCGGGTATGAAATGGGTTGCCTGAAAATCATCGTTTAAAACACTAATCAAAATGCAAAGCTAAACTCAAACTACGGATAAGCGTAGGACGCAAAAATCTCCTGTATAGAAAGATTGTCTGTAACATATAAGATAACAAATTTTGATAATGTATTTTAAACGATGTCGTAAAAAAAGTTTTATTTTATTTTTGTGGGTTAGACCTATAGCCTATGCTCATTGCAGAGAAACAAGGTTGGACTTAGTTTGGAAATTAACTCACTTTTACCCAGGGGCGGCCCACAATCCCCGGCCCACAACCCCCGGCCATTCTTTGGTGTGAGTTGTTTAGTAAACGGAACTTTGTAGGAAGGGGCGGGACATTGAGGAGAAGGGAATCAGAAAGACTTATTAGAAAATCGTGTGCATTTCTAATTTTCTATGCAGTTTGCTTTTAAACGCTTGGAGGGGGGGGGGGGTGAATAAAAAAAAAATGGGGGGGGGGGGTCCCAGTCGGGCTACTGTATTCCATCGGGAAGGGGGCGGTCCCAGTCGGGCTACTGTATTCCAGCGGGAAGGGGGGGGGGGTCCCAGTCGGGCTACTGTATTCCACAGCAGCTTAAATTTTCACAACTACTGGCTTTAAATGTCGACTAATGGGTCTTTCTTGTAAGATTTTAAAATTTGGGTCACAGTTTTCTGTTGGTAGATTCGATGTCATGTTGAGTAGCAGACAACTTCAGCTCAGTTGTCTGATGTAAGGAGATAGTACACATAACGTCTTTAGAAGGGATCGGCAACATAAGGCACGCTTTTCAATCGATTTTCAATGGCACGCGAGAGACCTCCAAGTGGTGTTTGTTATTGATTAAAAAAAAACATTTTCCGATTCTGAATGAGGAAAACAAACTGTTGAGTTTCTGACTGACATAGCGACTCATTTCAGTGAGATGAACTTGCATTTACAAAGACCAATGGAATTGATTTGTATTGGAACTGGACATATCTTGCCGTGAAATCAATTATAAAACATTTAACTACATGTACATCTCTACATTTAGGCATATATTAAGATCGATAGCTGGGCTTTTTCAGAAGTACATCGAAGCATTCAAAGCGGAGTTTTCTAATCAAAGGCGAGACTTTCAAATTGATGTACTTTTTTTTTTCATACAACATCAAGCCTAACTGATTTGATCTTACTACAACTTTCTTAGATGTAGATCTTTTTTTTAAGTGGATTGATGTTGGCGACTTTAAAATGCAGCAAATTGAATTTTGAACATTTACAAAACGGGCATTCCAATGTGTCCATTTGCGGAAAAAATCTAGAGAGAAGCTCCTTAGGAAAGTCATCTGCTATTCCCAAATGCTAGGCAGTCGCTCTTTTACTTTCAGCTTTTAGTTCAACTTACACTTGTGAACAGATTTTATCGCACATGAAAGCTGTTTTAAGCAAACAAAAAGGTCACCTACACTTGACCGCTCATTAATTGATACAGACTAATTACATTTAAAAGAGCTTTTATGCTCATCTTCTTTAATTAAACATAAATAGAAGTAATTCTAAAACAAATTTATTTTCATTATTAATTTAATAAATATAAGAGACTTTTTTAATAGCCCTAATTTCTCTAATTATTAATGTTTAAAATATAAACTCCTTAAATGGACAAAAAATTAATGTATTAAATGTTTATTTACAACTGTTTAACGTAAATTATTTTAATCGTCTAATAATTCAATCTTGTAATGAATACCATAATGTTGGATTTATAAAAATAAATAATAGTTAGTCAGTAATATTTGTTATATTACAAAACATAACATGTTTGGCATCACTATTGAATCAAATGTGGAAACGTATTTTAATTAAAGGGAGATAATAAGCCCGTTTTAATTTCAATAATATTTCTAATTTTTTTTTTCTTTCATAAAAGAATAGATATCTACATCACTTACAATTTATAAGTTTGAAATCAATCTATAAAACGTATTTGAAAATAATATAAATATTATATGACTAAAGAATGTATATATATGTAAACTTTCAAATATTACATTAACTACCCAGTTTGTATGATTACAATGTATTTATTCCGCTTTATGATATTACTATTTGTTGCCTGTAAAAGATTTTGTAACGCATCAAAGGACTTTTCAGTTCAATTGAGATGAAAATATTTAATATTGTCAGGTGTTAGATCCACATCTTATCTTGATTAACAAACGTTAATGTTAAGACAATAATTACCATAAATGCAATGGACTAGTTTAAAAATAAAATATTATATTTGATAAACATGCCAATAAAAAGGATGATAAGATAAGAATGGACACTTCTTGTAGCGCTTCTATCCATGCTATTAAATTAGCATGCTCAGTGCGCTCTTGGTGTGACTTGCAATGGCAGATGTATTACCCAAAGAGAAAGGTCTTTAAGTTCTTTTTAAAAGATTCTCTTGTCCCAGACTCTCTCAGTGTCTGAGATAAATTGTTCCATAAAGAAGGCGCAACTGATTCAAATGAGCGCACTCCCAGGTACTTCTTTTTGTCTCCATCCAAACTGGGAGTTTTGAGGAGTGACTGTGTTGAAGAGCGCAGTTGCCTAGATGGCTCATGCCTTGATATAATTTTGTATTAAATGTAAAAAGCTTTAACGATTTTCTCTATAAATAATCTCTTTTGCTTTTGGCCTTGGTCTTGCTAAGGAGTTTAATTAATTGTCCTATAAATTTTTTTTAAAGTACACTTAAGCAGGTTGACTTTTAGGCTGTTGGCACGCTGAATGAATTAGAAATCCTTGTTTGGCACACTGTTAGCAAAAGGGTGCCGACCCTTGGTCTATAGTACCATATGGGCGATACAGTTAACAGTAGACGACCAGAGATAACAGTATTATAAATTACAAATTTATATGGCGCTATTCATAACAAAGTCTTCGAATGCGCTTTACATTCACCGCCGGTTTATGAATTACAAGCTAGCGATGACAGTAAAAGGGAATTTAACCCTTTTTTCTTTCTTATTCTATCATTGTCCTCCTTATCTCCCTTGCTCTCTTCCTCCTCCCCCCCTCCCTAACATCTCACGAGGATTTACTCACATACTATATCTAATAGTAGACAATTCTCTATAGACCTTAAATATTCATATATATATATATATATGTTACGGCCAAAGCCCGAAGTGCGGCCAGATCTCGATCTGGCTGCGGCCAGATCTCGATCTGGCCGACAACTTCGCGCTTTGGCCGAGGCGCGTGGCCAATGTCCGATGTGCTGGAAATTACCAGTGTTTACGCTATTTTGGCCGGCCACTTCGCGAAGTGGCTGGAAATCCCTGGCCAATGTCCGATGTGCTGATACAAGAATGTTCGGTAGGCGGCACAGGTGTGATGGCGGCTTGCATATTGGTAGCAAGGACAGTGATACGTACGCTGTGACGATAATTATTTTCTGTTCATCTGCTGCTTTTCAGAGTCAGTCCTGTCGAAGTGGTCACTAATTATAAAGGCAATTAATTATCACACGATTTAGTAAACTATCTACCTGGATAGATCGCAATCTGGCCGATTTCGGGCTTTGGCCGTAACATATATATACATAAATATATATATATATATATATATATATATATATATATATACATATATATATATATATTATATATTCTTCAAATAGTAACAAGCAATCAAGACGTAAAAAAGGTATTTACAATTAAATGTAAGGTATCTTGACTCGTGAATATAATGTGAACAAAAAGTACATAATACTAGTTGGACTTTTTATGATTGTTTCAGAAGACATTACCAATGTTTAAAATAAAATGACATTTTTTTAAACTTTAAAATAGCAACACTTAGCGCTATATTGTTCGTTATAGTCTGGAATAAAACAGAAGGAGAGAAAATAATAATAATAATATTTATAAAGCGCATATCCCGTTGGGAACAGTTCTATGCGCTGTCAACAGCCACAGACAGAGTACAGACAACGAATAAAACACGAAAATGTATACGTGATAAGCTGCTACTTGAATAGGTTCGTCGTCAGCCGGCTTCTGAAGGTGTATTGGTAGAAAAATTGTCGAGTTAGTCTTATAGAGTACGCTGAACCAATGGTATAGTGAACTTAGACATGGTCAATGTACTGAATGATTTCGCAAACGTTGCAATATCAGTGCGAGTATACCGTTTTCACAAGACCTATTTATATATAAGCCATCTCTACTTAGATTTAACTTTTTTTATTTTTATAAAGCTTGTAGAACTGTGTTAATTTTGCCGGTACCAGGATTTTGGGGCTGGATCTTTTTAAGAACTGAGTTCCCGGTTCCAGACCCGGTAATTGAGAACGTTAAGCAGTTTTAAACAAAAGATAACGAAGCGTATTTCTTACAATAAAAACTCAATACTTAATCTATTTCGACAAAAAAAAATGTAAAAAACATCGTCTGTAAAGGACTTCTTTCTGTCTTCTTCTGTCTTTTCGTCTCCAATAAACAGCAGCTGATCATCATCGAGGTCTGTGCTCTTTCCTAGAACATAGGACGCCTATAAGAATCCTTCAGGTATCTCTACCATGGTCCAGTTTCTTCAGCCTCCCCCAAGTAAAGCCATTTTTCCTTGGTATCTGCTGTTTCCACATCTCGACGCCAAGTCTTCCTTGACCGGCCTCTTTTCCGTTTTCCCTTAAGGATCCAGTTCAGGGCATGCCTAGTTGTGCTGGAAGTGGATTTTTGGAGTGTATAGCCGATCTGAGTTTTGATTGTGTGGCCAATTAGCTTGATAGTTTTTTTTTAGAGGCAAATGAAAATCCGTCGCAAGTAGAAAGTAAATGTAAATTGTTAGGTCTATATCATTTTAAAATAATACAAGATTTTTTAAAATACTTTTTTCAATATGAAGTGATTAAATAATCTGATGATATAGCCGTTTAATTTTATTGAAGGGTACCTGGCATTAGTTGGAGCAAAGTAAAGACGGCTGGGCATTTTGAAGGCCACACATCCCGTCGTATGCCAGGGTCACAGAAACGGGTGAACGTTGCTTCACCGGCCTTCTGATCAATTTGGTCTGAAGGCATTATTTACTTTTCTTTAGTTGTAGCCATTACAATTTAGCTAGATAGTAAGCCCTACATTGAAACTTGTGTGTGTGTGTCATTAGTTGTAGCCAGTACAATTTAGCTAGATAGTAAGCCCTACATTGAAACTTGTGTGTGTGTGTCATTAGTTGTAGCCAGTACAATTTACCTAGATAGTAAGCCCTACATTGAAACTTGTGTGTGTCATTAGTTGTAGCCAGTACAATTTACCTAGATAGTAAGCCCTACATTGAAACTTGTGTGTGTGTGTCATTAGTTGTAGCCATTACAATTTACCTAGATAGTAAGCCCTACATTGAAACTTGTGTGTGTTTGTCATTAGTTGTAGCCATTACAATTTAGCTAGATAGTAAGCCCTACATTGAAACTTTGTGTGTGTGTGTGTGTCGAGGGGGGGGGGTCGCTTTTTGTTTGTCTGTTGGTTTTAGAACTTACAAAACTTTTAGTCACTGTTGTTGTTTGTTTTTTTTCCTTTAAATAATAAACAAATGATTGAGATATCATAATAAAACAAAACGGAATACAAAAATAAACATTCTAAAACCAATTACTCTTTCTTTTACATAATTTCATCAATCAGTTATTTGAATAGGATATACAGGTATAAAGTATAAAGGTATTTTCATTGTTATAATTAATTTATTACAAATGATTCACTTATTATTAGCCTTTTGCTTTTGATTTATATTTCGACTGTTTTAAATTTTATTGTCTGTCATGTTTTTTTTGGTCATGTTTTCGCTCGGCATTTACTTTGCCATCAATCAACATGGACGCCAGAAACCAATCTTGTGTTGTCGTCGATTTTATTTTTTTTCCGCGGAGCTGCTTCCAACAGCGCGCGGACCACGATTTCGACCAATAGAGAAGCGGGTTGCTTCGCAACACCCAGGGACCGCGCGAGACCAGACAAATACACAAACATGTAAGTTTATATAGTGTTAATCAAGTCAAAATATATTTTTTAGTTGATCTGTTAGCATTTTTAGAGACAGCTTTGTTAAGTCCTTGTATTTTCAAAGCTTTAGAATGTTTTTTACAATGCTAGGGTATCTGTGAACATATGTAGGTCTATATATCTACGTGTTTATCTTTGTATCTATCTATGCATCTATATATTTATCTATCTATCTATGTATATGTCTATATTTGTATCTAGCTGTGAATATATCTATTTATCATTCTATGTATTTATCTATCTAAGCATATATCTATGTAGCTATCTATGCATCAATGTATATATCTGTGTAGGCCTATCTATCTATGTAAATATCTATCTATGTAGATATCTCTCTAGGCCTATATTCTCTCTCTATAGGCCTATATATGTCTTTGTATCTATCTATTTATATATCTAGCTATGTATCTAGCTATAGCTGAATATTCACCCATGTGTCTCTATCTATCAAGTATTACTTTATCTATAGGCCTAATCTAAGTTACCGTGTTCCTAAAAAAAAATAGAACATATTATTATATAGATGGATAATATGTTTTTCGTCAAAATAGTCATATATTTTTACAAACCTTTATCTTACGTCATACTCTTTAGATGCTTACATAAAAAAAACACTTTTAAATTTCCTTAAAATTAGATTTTTATTAATAAAACTATTTATAATGACATTTTTCAAAGATATAATATAACACACAATGCGTATTTTAAGATGACCGTTTTTTTTATTTTATTAATCTAATTATTTTGTTGAAGCTTCTCTTGCTTGTTTTGTATCGTAAGACTTCTAGTTCATGATTGTTTGCATTCAAATAAGGTTTAGGCACCGGATAATAAATTTATCATACCGGGGTACCAAGTATTGAAGTTAAAGCCTCTGTTAAGAATATGATTCCATAACTTGACTTTTCTTATGAAGTACAAACACAGCTTATAAAGATAAGATTACTGCGTCCTAAATTTATATGTGGTTTAAGTCCCTTAGTCTTCCTTTACATAGGCCCGGTGACCGAGCTGGGCAGCGCGTTCGGTGCTGGCGAACCGAAGGTCCTGGGCTTAGAATCCAGGTGAAGGCTAGGCTTCGTTCCCGGGTCTGTAGGGTGTCTCTGAGTCTAACCAGCTCATATGGGTACCTGTTTTTAGTTAGGGGTAAAGTAAAAGCAGCTGGGCATTGTGCTGGCCACACAATCACCTAGTATGCCATGGCCATAGACACTTCTTCATTTTGGATCCATTTGGTCATACGGGATACTTTGCTTTTATTTTCCTTTATATTTTTTTAAAAGGTCTAGTGGTAAATGGGGTAGATCCTTGTAAAACTTTTTTTTATTAATTGTTTTATTTTGCATTCGTTTAGAATAAAAGTATAGATTATTATTTCCGCAGTTCTGTGATGAAATGTCTATTCCTCAACAGTTGGAGCCTGTCTAGTCGTGCATTCTCTCAATTAATTAAGCGATTCTACTCGTGTTAACTTGTTTGTTTTCCTGATTCAGGCAACCCATTCTACGACTAAATTCCCCATTGGGAAGAAAGATAACTTATCAAATGAATTATAAGTCCCTGTGTTTTCTAATGATCAATCTGTTTCTAGGTTTTTTCTTTGATTATTGTGCTGTGTTTCTAAGTTAGAGTTTGTTGTCTTTGCTTGTTAATCTTCTGAAATCTTTCAAAAGTTATAATTTTACAAATGGTGTTACACTTATTAGTTGTGAATAATAACTTGTAATATACCTTTCTGAATGTGTGTTGTTTTTTTTAAAGTTTTCTTTAGACAGCCGGAGGTAGCTTATTCTTGCAACAATTAACATTTAGTTTTATGTTCTAGTGAAATTTGTGAAAATTGTCATTTTTAAAATAAAAATTGGACAATCTACAGGTACGTTAAAACATTTAGATCTACAATATTTACACCTGAGCTATTGTGGACTGGGGGATGATACACCTATGGGCCATTAGGGTTGCCAGACACATGGGTGTCAAAAAGTAAAACACACAGAGACAAAAAGAGGACAAACGAGGACATTGTTTCAAATGAATAGTTTCGCAATAAACCCATTACATACAGTATAATTATATTTCAAGAGTTGCCAATAAGTGCGTATTGGTCAACTGAACACGAAACATTTTTTTAAAATAGCCTAACATATGAATTCACAGTAGGCTTAAAGGCAGCTTGCTTTTGGTCAACTTTGAAAAATAAATTTACAGCTCATACAGGAGTCTATAAGAAAACGGATCATTCTTTTCTTGTACAAATCATCACTTGTTTTTAGCTTTGCCTGCCGGACGGAGGAAAATAGTCTAAAAAGGAGAACATGTCCTCCTTTTGCCGGACGTCTGGCAACCCTAATAGCCTATGTTCAAGTGGTAAATAATCCTCTAAAATTAAGGATTTGTGCTTAAATTTTGTATCTTTTCCTATTCGTATTAGATTCATAGGCTTCCTTGTGGTATGTTAGTACAATAGCTGCATGCAGTTAGGGGACGTCCATTAATTACGTCAACAATTTTATAGCGATTTTTCCTCCCCCCCTCCCCCTTGTCAACAACTGTCAAACTTTCAGAGACCCCCCCCCCCCTATATAATTACGTCAACAATTGGTTACCCCCCCCCCCTTTCAAAACAAGTAACACAATTTTAGACGCTTGCTTTTATGTTTAAAATAGATTTAAAACGGAAATGTCTATGACTCTATACTATAATTAACTTTATTCTAATACATTTTAAAACTTCTTAAAAAGATTTCTAATTGACTATAATTCTCATATGTTTACTATTTTTCTTTTCATATACATATTTAATCATGTCTAATTTCACTAAAATAGCTTTTGGTACAATGTTAATTGTCAAATATTTTAGGGGGAATTGTGCACCAGTTGTAAATTAGCCTTCTATTTTGACTAGGGATGTTAACCGAAAACAGGAACACCGGATTCCGGTTTTGAAACCGAAAACCGGTTTTGATTTCCAAAACCAGATTTCGGTTTCTTGGTTGGGAAGTAGGCCTAATCATTTTTTCAAGTAGCACAGCCTTTTTTTTTTGGTTTTGATGGAAATATTTTTAATAAATAGGCCTAATGTTGGATTCACACAAAACAATTCTTGAAATGCCTTGCTAACACTATTTAGTCTTTGATATTGTGTTTCATTTTTCCAAATACCAACTATGGCTAGGGATAAAAACAACATCAAACCAAATGTTAAGTTACAGTTACAATCCTTTGTGTTTGAAAATTTTGAAAAAACGTCTTTAACGATGGCTCGTTGTAAACTATGTTCCCAACAGATAAGCAGGAGCGGTGGCAGTACCGCTAGATTGCGTACGCATCTGCGTACTAAGCATCCTGGATTAACATCATCATCCTCTTCATATGCTTTTGAATATCATGGTCAACGATAATAGCGATTATCACTATTGAAAGCTATTATCGGGGTTTTAATAAATTAGCGGAGATTTTTTTTTAGTTCTAAAGAATTTTATGGTAAAGTGTACAAAATCATATTGTATTCAAAGAAATCAACCTCTTGAATGCCCTGCAAACACTAATTAAATTTAAACTATTTTTCAAATATACCCACAAAACTACGCACATTTGCCACACATTATATACACACGGTAGTTGCCTTCCCTGTCCCCCTTCCTTGCACTATTTGCCCCCCACTCCTTCCAATACTGGCGACGCCACTGATACTTATAAATTGTTAACATGTTAAGAATATAATTAATAATTAGGTGATCATTTGTACAAGAAAAGAATTATCCGTTTTTTTTTAGAAGACTCTTACTTGAGCTTTAAAGTAGCCCAATCAAATGCAAGCTGCCTTTTAGCCTACATTGAATTTATAAGTTATTTTTAACAAAACTGTTTCTTGCAATGTTTACCAATACACATTTAAACTTAGTGGCAGCTCTAAAATTATACTGATTGCGGGCTAAATGCGAAACTATGCAATTGAAACACAATTTCCTCCTTTTTGTCTCTCGGTGTCCTTCTTTTGACACCCATGTGTCTGGCAACCCTACGCTAGACAGCGAAGGTGAGGTTTTCTACAATTGGTCGGTCACTTGCCTTGCTAACAATTGCATTAATTTCCACCCATACATAGATCTATAAACTAGCAAGATGGATACAAAAAGGACATATCAAATGTAGTTTCTAGAATTGTTATATTTGTATTAACTTAAAACTATGTTGTTAATGCTATCTATGTAAGTTTAACAAAACAAATGTAGAATTTAGTACTAAATTTTTATCATTATTTACTTCGTAAAAGGTAACATTGTTGACGTCAACTTTTCTTGACCTCCCCCCCCTCCCCCATGTCAACAATTGTCAAACTTTTTCAGACCCCCCCCCCTCCCCCCTATTTTGTTGACGTAATTAATGGACGTCCCCTTAACATCTTTGTACGAGTAGGGAATGGACCTAGAAAGGTTTTGTTTATATATCGTCTCATGAGTGGCTCGATGTGTTGTATTAAACCCTTGTTTCCTCCTCTTCCGAGAAACATTGTATTACTTCATATTATCTTGATTAATTCTGTTAAATTTACATACGAGCAATAACAGAAACGCCAAGCGGTAAAACAACAACACTATTATAAGAAAAAAAAAAGTGCCTGCCAACTCCAAATCAAGTGATATTCTAGTTTTCTGACGCTTTCAAAATGTATTTTTTCAATTCTTAATGTAACTCAATACTTCCGTTTCTTTTTTATCCGCTACTTTCTTTCTCTTGCTCTCTATCTCTCTCCCATTTTAATGTGTTCTTTTTTTTTGTTTCTTGTCATGCACTAGAGGACAATGGAAAACAGTAGATCACAGTGGGGACCAATGACGTCATTTGCCAGCGTCATCCAGAGGTCAAGGGAAAACGTTGTCACCTTAGCTGTTCTGCTGCTGATCACGGCCTCCGCGGCGTCGGGCGAAAGAGGCAGGCATTCATGGGAGGCCCCAGGGTGCCATCTTGTTGGTGAGTAGGAGTAGGACCGGAAATCGCAGAAGGTGATTAGTGCGATTTGTGCTGTCAAAAAGCATCCGAGTAGCATCCGGGCATGGAATGGGTTGCCTGAATAAACCAGTAACTTAACATCATTTAAAACACTAATAGAAATGCAGGACTAAACTCAAACCGCGGATGAGCGTAGGGCGCAAAAATTTTCTTGATAAAAGGATAATAAGCATTGTAAATGTTAGATAGCTTTTATATAGTATAGATCTAATACATTATACCACGATAGACTTTATATTATGTTATACTTAATATTATGCTACATTTTACACTCCATTCCATGCTTATACCGTGGCTAATACCTTATCCCGTGTTGTCATTTATTTCCACTTTATACCATATTAGATCTATACCTTATAACATATTATGATACATTTCTTAGATTCCTAGTGGAACGAAGCTTATCATAATATCATATTAAAACGTTATAACTTTACACCATGTTATGTTATAGAGATTGTTTTCTTTTCTTTGTTGTTGTTTTGCGATGAAAGTTTTTAGTCAGAAGTATTAGTTGTGTGTGTGTGTGTCTTTCTTTGAGTTATTGGTCATTTCTGGTGGAAGGTAGGAAGGTAAGGAACGAGTGGTTGTCGGTGGGTGGGTGGGGGGGGGGGGAGGAATTAATGTTCTAACGTAACCATTACATCATGCCGTTTCCACCACTTTCATAACAATATAAACAATGGAATTTCAAACATTAAAAAGAAAAAAAAAATTTTTTGCTGCTGCTCATCATGTTTGTACTTCTTTTTTCCTCCCCCCCCCCCACTCCCAAACCAACAAACCGTCCATCTCCCCCCTCCCCATTTCCCCGCCCGATTCCATTTCTTATTCTTCTCTCCCTTACTTGTCTTCTCTTTCTTTAATTACTCCTCCCCCCACCCCACCCCTCCTTTTTACTTACGCTAGCCAGCCAGTTTGAACCCCTTTTTTTTCTTTTCTAAAGCAGATTGCGCCAAATAAGTCTTGTATATATTTTTCTCCTTAAACCGTTTTTCTTATGTCTGTAATGTACGCTTAATCCATTAGGAATGAGTTGTTGTTGTTTTATTTCTTGACGTCGCAAGACTTTGGGAAAATGAAATGTATAGAAGTAAAAACAAAGGTTTACTTCATTGGAGCTTTTTAGGGATTCGACGGAAGCTTACCGTAAGTACAAAAAATGGAAACTTTCTTTAATAGCTTTAGTGGACTTATAGAGGATGGAAGTTGTGCAATGTAGGCGTAGACATATCCAATATATGGGCTGTGAGATCACTGATTGTATGTCAGGCAATAGTTTGTTATCTAAACAGGGTATTTTCTTCAATCTTGATATCTCGTTTTCGTTCTTTCATTCTATCTATACATCTAATCTATCAATCTATTTATCTATATTTCATTCTTTCATTCTATCTATACATATATATATATATATATATCTTTCATTCTATCTATCAATCTATTTATCTTCAATCTAATTCTATCTTTCCCTTTATCTATCCGCCCATCTATTCATTAATCTATCATTCTCTATCGATCTCACTTGATCTCTCTATGTATCTAAATTATCGGCTCTAAATAGTTCACTCACCCGTCCAACTCATATCAATTTATCTATCTCCGCCTACCTATCTTCCACCTACATAACGACCATTTTATCTACCAATCTATACACCTAGTGTTTACCAGTCCATCGGTTTGTGCGTCTGTCTGTAAGTCTCTCTATTTCGCATTAGCTGTGAGACAATGTTGAGAAATACAAACAACTACAGCTCACGTCATGCCTAGAAGAATTCTCTATCACCGAACGCAATTATTTCATTTCGCAATGCTTTACAGAGAACTACATTAATACCAAACACACATATTTGAAAATTGGATATACCGAACACTATAATTTAATAAAACGGTCCCATGAGGTTAATGTAACACAAGTTTTTCACAGCACTCAACTTTGGTCACAGGAAGTTGTATCAGACCAATGGCCACAAAGCTTGATCTCACGTGTCACCAGAATAAACCAATGGCATAATGTATCATACGCGTACGATTAGCCAATCAAGCAATCAAGGACTGGCTTGACATTTAGCCTCAACGGAAATTTGTCGCAGTTTAACTCCCCTCCTCCCCCCCCCCCCCCAAAAAAAAAAGATCCATACAATACAAATTATACAATCTGTTGAAGTTGCATAAGTTATACAATAGTTATTTTGACTCTAAAACCAATCTGAATAACTATGTTTGATTTATTAAATTACTATATTTATTCATCAAGATCACTAATAGTCGAGAAATATAACTACATACATTGTTTTTGTCCTAATCAATGATTTCAGCAGCAATATCACACACGAAAGGCCTTGTTTATCGTGAAGCATGTCGCCTCCTCGCTTCCAATCTGGTGCCCCAATCTTTTGCCTTAATAGGTTACTTTACACACATCTATTAGTAAATAAAAAGAAAAAGTTACAGTGTTTCTGTGTGTATGCCGAATCACTATACTGTGGGGCCCTACCCAGTTGTGGCTTTACCCTTCACGGTCAAAGATAACCACGGCTCTGTGTCTATAATCGCAATGCACTGATCGTAAAAGTAAAGTACCCGTCGGACCAAACTGATAATAGTGCGTTCACCAGTTTCTGTGGCCACGGCATACTAGGGGATTGTGTGGCCAACTAAAGTCATCAGAGCTGGGTAGACTCAGGGACACCCTCCAGACCCGGCAGAAAATCCTAGCCTTCACCAGGACTCGAACCCTGGATCTTCGGTACGCCAGCCAAACGCGCTACCGCTCGGCTACCGCTCGGCTACCGCTCGGCTACCGCTCGGCTACCGCTCGGCTACCGCTCGGCTACCGTTCGGCTACCGCTCGGCTATCGTGCCCTATAATGCACTGATCTAGATCAATGTGAATGGTTATATAAAACAATGCAGCCACTGTAACGGTTATTTGTCTTTTTCGCGTGCTCATGCAATTTGTTTTTACTTCTGTTTGGTCAACAGGTCACACCCGGACAGTCAGCATACCGGGCTGCGTGCCGTTTGAGGTGACAACCAACGCCTGCCGGGGCTTCTGCGTGTCCTACGCCATCCCTTCCCCGACTCACACATTGGCGTTCAACCCGAACTTCATCATCACTTCCAGGGCCGAGTGCTGTGGCTTTGTGGACACACAAGACGTGAGTAGATTCACAGCTAGAGATGGGCGAACGTGTTCATCTTTCATCCAATGGGTTCTCCTGTTATTTTTCATCCAATAAGCTCTCCTGTTATTTTTTTATTCAATGGGATCTCCGGTTAATTTTCATCCAATGGGTTTTCCTGTTTTGTTTTAATCCAATGGGATCTCCTGTTATTTTTCATTCAATAGGCTTTCCTGTTTTTTTTCATCCAATGGGCTCTCCTGTTATTTTTCATTCAATGGGCTTTCC
Source organism: Anisus vortex (assembly GCA_949126835.1). Taxonomy (NCBI): domain Eukaryota; kingdom Metazoa; phylum Mollusca; class Gastropoda; family Planorbidae; genus Anisus; species Anisus vortex. Next base: position 13,480,264 of record OX421495.1, read on the forward strand.
TGTTATTTTTCGTCCAATGGGCTCTCTTGTTATTTTTCATTCAATGAGCGCCCATGTTCAACTTTCATCCATCAATGGGATCTCCCGTTAATTTTCATCCATTGGACTTTCCTGTTTTGTTTTAATTCAATTGGCTCTCCTGTTATGTTTCATTCATTGTGCTCCAGTGTTTATCTTTCATTCAAAATACGCCCGTATTTATAACTCATTCACCTGGCTCTGCGTACAAGTAATGATGAAATACAGATAGAATTATGTGTGCCTTCTCCTACCTCTATCCTTCTATATAAGATCTAAAGACATTGTTTGCCTACATTTATGTTAAGCTTCCACACGTTACGCTGATCACACAACCCGCCCTCCTCTTCGTTTACCGTTGCCAAGGGCACTTGTAACCAAACTGTGTATTATGAAATACTTTAAAAAAATAATTCACCATATGCTAGTATTAAAAAAAAACAACAACACTTAAACCAAAAAAAAAATACATAAAAGAAAAAATTATAAACTATAATTAGTATAATTAGATGCGTATAAGTTTTTATGTCACGGATTTATTCAGCATTGGATCTAATTTTTCGAATTCTGAAAAAAGAAAGGGCAGATAATTTGTTTTGGATGAGAGAAGTAGAGGGAGATCACCGACATACGCTATATAGAGGACTGTAGGTGCTACCAAACTGTATGAATATTACAGCTTTCGATTTTATATCAAAGTTTACTTCCCTTAGCCTTCCACAATCACAGGGATGGCCGCAAGGCAGTGGAGGTTTGGTGCTATTAGTTTTTAGACGCCAAATGGCTCACTTTCGTCTCCTCTGCTGTTAAATGGGAACAAGTCCTTTTGGCTTAGAAGCTGAATAACTTGTATAGCCCAGGTACTGGGTTTCAGTAAGCAGTAGCTTTCTTATATGTAAGTAATGGAGATATATCTAGATCACAACTAGAGAGTAAAGAAGTTGGAATAACAATATGGCCTGGAATAACAATATGGCCTGGAATAACAATATGGCCTGGAATAACAATAAGGCCTAGAATAACAATATGGCCTGCACTTTTAGAAAATTGTTCGCAATATTAATTCAATTAATTTATTTAAAAAAAAACTGCGGCTAGAAGCTGAGTTGGGGGAGGGGAGACACTCCACAGTACAAGATTTGGTAGGCCGTACGGTGGTGGACTGCGGGCCGCCTGATGCAAACCCTGATCTAAAGGATTGGGGCGCTTATTTACATTTATCGTTTCACCCTGGCAATACTAACCTACTAAACCACCAATCCAAGAATGAAACGATTGTAACAACCCAGCGGGAACACCACGTCATTTCGACGTGAAAAAAAACAACGTAGTAACCACGAAAACATGTGGAAACCACGGTTTCTCACCGTCGATACGACGTGGTGTGCCTTCACGTGACAACGAGGCTTGTTATGTGAAAATGTAACAACAATACAATCACTAGAAATGTAGACAATATAGTAAAATTGATTTTGTCCAGTTTCATTCTTCTTTTGTTTTCCCACAGGTCAATGTTTGGGTTGCTTGTGTTGACGGCTACCAGCAGAAGACGTTCAAGTCTGCCCGAAGCTGCGCGTGCTCCATCTGCAGAAGAGAGTAGTGGTTCTTTGATTGTTTTTTTTTTAAATTGTCATTATTTAGGTCGGCCTTTTCTTGACACCCGGGCGCTGTATGAAGAAAGAAAAGCTAAACTGACACAGTCTTACACAAAGTGGGGGATGTATTCTGTTTAACTTATAACAAGCGATGATTGAACAAATAAAACAGAACTCAAGCCAAAGACATTGTGTCGTTGTATTATTTTGTTTGTTTTATATTCGATTCATAATTTAAACACTGCGGAAACACATACCTTGTGCATCTAACACACAGAAACTCACTAATTTATATATATATATTTCTATCTATCTATATCTATTTCTCTATTAGTCTATCTATCTATTTGTCTAACTATCTATATATCTAACTGACTATCTATCTATTCTCTCTCTATATATATGTCTATTTCTATATCTATCTCACATCTGTACCCAAGCTGGTGAAGTATGTAATCCACCGATACGCTTCCAATGAGACTACACATGTGGGATAAGACCAGGCTAACGCATGGGGTGAAAGCCCACCGAGATTCGGTGAAGAAGAAGGAATTTGCGCAACCATCCCGTTCAGTGCCCGGATAACCAGACCCATAGTCTGATATTTGTGCTACCGGGCAAAAGTGTAGGTATAATATGAGCCATGTGGATCGTTAATGATCCAAGGGAAGTTCAGCAAATGGGAAAAAAGCATAGTACATGTTCCTGCGGGAAACCGTGTATGCGGCGTGCTCCATCAGCATGCTGCATGACGGCATGCCTCGGACAGGATCTTGAGCCCATCCATTGCCCGTTAACCCTGAACTAAAGACGATTTTTTGTAAAGAGACATATAAAATATATCTATATCTTTTTATTTCTCAATCTATTAAATTATCTATGTGTATGTTTATCTATCCGTGAATTTATCTAACTATTATTTTCGATCTGTCTATCTATCTTCATTTATTTATATCTATATGGAGATCTCTCTCACGCGTTCTCTCTTTCTCTCTTTATATATATATGTGTATATACGCACGCACACACACATATATATATAATATATATATATATATTTACAATTTCCGGTGAAGATTTTCATTGTTACTTGTTGTTGCTTTAAAAAAGAAATTGGAGAAAATAATATGAACAAAAATAATAATGTTAAAATAGCTGAAACGTAAGAAGGGTTCAATATTTGAAAGAGAAATGTTGTTCTGGTGTTTCCATCGTCTTGAAATCAAATTAAATTTCATTTTGTTATCGGTAGTGTTGTTCTTCAAACCACTCAATTTTCCATTATCAATTGAATGACTACACGCCAAGCTTCGGTCGGTCGAGCGTCTTAAAGATACAAACAGAAACAACAAATTGTAAATAAACACTTTACAGGGAGTATTTTAAAGAAGGACTAGATGAGTGTTGACAGTCACTAGAAATCCAGAAACTAAAAAAACCCACAAAAACACAACAACAACTGATGTCTAGGTTCGTTGTTGCAGTCAATAAAATAAAAACTGATGTCTAGGTTTGTTTTTGTGTAAGTTAAAAAAAACAATGATGTCTAGGTTTGTTTTTGTGTAAGTTAAAAAAAAAACACTGATGTCTAGGTTTGTTTTTGTGTAAGTTAAAAAAAACACTGATGTCTAGGTTTGTTTTTGTGTAAGTTAAAAAAAACACTGATGTCTAGGTTTGTTTTTGTGTAAGTTAAAAAAAACACTGATGTCCAGGTTTGTTTTTGTGTAAGTTAAAAAAACACTGATGTCTAGGTTTGTTTTTGTGTAAGTTAAAAAAAACACTGATGTCTAGGTTTCTTTTGTAGTAATTAAAAAACAACAATTGAACAGATGTCTAGGTTAATTTTACATAAGTTAAATAAAACCGAGGTCTATGTTAGTTTAACAGTAAGCTTTAAAAAAGAAATGAGACGCGGGTGATATTTATCTAGGCCATATTGTCTCTGCACAATTTAAAAAAAACTGCTTGCAGAAACAGCAGAGTGCAGGGAAAAAGCTAATCTAATTAACTGACATTCTGGATCTGGGCAGCTAAATTAACGGGAAAGACATTTTTTTTTTAAAGTCAATTATTTTGTCCAAACGTTTAATAATGCTTTTAAATAAAGAGTAATGGAGCAACACGCAGAGAAAACTTGCAACTTCGTTCAAAATATCTTGGAGTAACTTGTGGCTAGGGGTTTAAAACAAGATGTAGAAAGCTATCATTCAAAACGAAAAATAACCACAAATAACATTTTAAAATGTATTTGTCCTAAAATAAAACTGTCCGTCTATCTAATTTAGCCTGTCTGTCTATTAATCTATTGATATATATATTAATCAATATTAATCTAATGATCTATATATCTATATTAATCAATATTAATATATTGATCTAGCCTATATTAATCAATATTCATCTATTGATCTATATATCTATATTAATCAATATTCATCTATTGATCTATATATCTATATTAATCAATATTCATCTATTGGTCTATAGTGGTCGTTGCAGTGCCCTCACATTGGAAGGGGGCAGAGTGGGACATATGCCCGGGGGCGACTCTTCCAGGGGGGTGGCAAATGTAGTCTAAATATAGCAAATATAGCACTAAACAAGCAGTTACAGTATGCAAGGGGGCGTGGCTGAAACGTTTGCCCTGGGGCGCTACATAAGCTTGTAAAAGGCTCTGGGTCGTTGTGGGGAGCGAATGGACACCTCAGCAGTCAACTTTCTCCACTTTTGCCTATTTTGTGCGGTTTTCAATAGTTGAGTCAACTGCAGCCCTGTCCAATACTTTACATTGTCGAACCAACATCTCCGCTGACGGCCTCTACTACGTCCACCTTACACCGTGCCCTAATCTATTTATCAATAGATCTATATTAATCTTATCAATAGATCTATATTAATCTTATCAATAGATTTATATTAATCTTATCAATAGATCTATATTAATCTTATCTATAGATCTATATTAATCTTATCAATAGATCTATATTAATCTTATCAATAGATTTATATTAACCTTATCAATAGATCTTTATTAATCTTATCAATAGATCTATATTAATCAATATTATTCTATTGAAATATATATATATATATAATAAATAAAAGGTATCAAAAATGTAACTGAACAATAAAAAAGCCACGAACTCTACTTCACCAGCCCTATGATCAGTTTGGTCCGAAGGTCAGTTTATTTTACGAAACAAGAAAGCAATTCTAGACACCTACGCTGATCAAAACCTTCACTCGTGTTTTCGGATTCATTAAGAAGAGTTCTGATGTGAGGAGAAGATAATCTGACTACAAAAGGGATAAAGCATCTGATCTATATGATTTAAGTCAGTGCGATGGACTCACCCATTAGCTGTGTTGTACCTTTAACTATTAGAAAACAAACTTAAAACACTGAATTTGGTTAGGAAAATGTTAAAAGAGCTAAAGTAATGTTAAAAGAGAAGCGATGAAGGTAAACTATAAACTTTATAGCATAAAGTAGTATTTCATTTTAAACTTGTTTTAATATTTAAAATTATATAGCAAATTTAATGCGTTCAGCTATTGAAATATACGAATACTTTTAGTGGAAGCACATCAATAGCAGTTTTTCTAAACGTATTTTTATCTGGTAGTGTAATACGTTTTATTTTTAAAACGGTGTTAAGTTATATTTTTTTACAATTATTTTAACTAATGCAGGCAACCCCATTCCGTGCCCGAACGTCACTAGGGAAGCAATATAATTTGTGCGGATGTTTCTGTGCTTATGGACTAGCAACAGGCGAACGAATCCCGTTCAGACAATGATAGCTTTTATAACTAGTATGTATGCTTGAATATGTCAGAGAGAGAGACGTGTGTATGTGTCAGAGAGAGCCTTGTATGTGTGTGTGTGAGTGTGTGTGTATGTGTGTCTGTGTCAGTGTGTGTGTGTGTCAGTGTGTGTGTGTGAAGTGCGCGACCGAATCGTTGTTTCTATTTACGTCAGAGAACTGTAAGAGTTGACAACTCAGATTAAAATAAAATGTTTCTAAAAGCGATCAACTTCACCTTTCTACTTTCTATACATAGCCTAATTTTTTTATAGTTTTGAAATTTATTTTACTCTCTTCAAGCCTTGTTACGCGCAACAATAATGACATTCTTAACCAGGGCGAAACTGATTTTGAGAAAAAAAATCTATTAATAAATTCTGGCGATATTTTTTTGCATATAATATCGTATCATTTGGAAAGAAAAGTAAACTTTAAATGACATTTATATATAATATACATGAACTACAATTTTGTTTGAATGAAATAATTTTTTTTATCTGGATTCTCATTAAAATATAACGGGGAATTCCATGAAAAAAAGTGGACCGAAAAACAACAACTGAAATTGCAGATAGCTGGACGAAAATGGACATGGAATGGCCACTCTCTCAAAAAGCCACCTGTAGACATGACGGGCTCAGTCATCCAATGGAATTCCGATGGCCACCTGAAGAGCTGGCCGACCAATAAAACAAACCACCCTGAGAAGGTCATGCTAACAAGAGATAATGATGTGCGTGATGAACAGAGTTGGTCTAGAGACGTCCTTCCGAAACCAAATGCGCGCAGACACACTGACGGTGAAACTCGCTCCACAAGGAATACAAAAGAATAAGCATAACGATTTTTCAGAAATGGGCATGTAAATGGTCTTCTGGCTGACTGAAAACCCTTATGACAGTACCTTACTTATTGCCCGTAACGCCGTGGGCGCAAGGGCAGCAACTAAGTCCTTCCATCTTTTTCTGTCACGTGCGACAATTCCAATCGTACCCCAGGAGTGACCAAATTCTTTTAATTCCTGCTCCACTGTTCTGCGCCAGGTTACTTTTGGTCGACCTCTCTTTCTTTTTCCTTCTGGAGTCCAGTGTAGGGCTGTCTTGCAGATGTTCCCTTCCTCTCTTCTCAACACATGGCCAATCCATCGCCAACGCTTTTTCATTAAGATAGTGCCCATGTCTTCGTGGTTACAATGGGACATTAATTACTTGTTAGAAAACCAGAAAGGAGCCGCCATTTCGGAAAATACGTTTTATACTTTGTTTCGGCGATATACTTTCAGTGCTTCTAGTTGTTGCATTTTAACACCTCCCCTGTCCGGGGGAAGTACCCATGGTGTCATACTCATAAGGACCGTGTGCCTGTCTATGCCATCTGTGATGAGACGACTTGCCTATACTACTGTTTGGCTGTACACTCTTCGCTGGCTCATGGATATAGAGTCTTGGACAATACCACCATACCTCCACCAAATCACTGCACCACCGAACCACCACAGCCAAGTTTCCATTCGCGCAAGGAGAGCAGTGTGTCTACATGCCATGGCTTTATTAGGACCGCAGTTTAAAATGTGACGCAGTTTTACGTAAATCTCTGCTATTTTGTATCATATATAATTTGTATCATATATAAGTTGTATCTTAATACGTTGTAGCATAGGAAAATTTATCATAGATCAGTTTTATCATAGATAAGTAGAATTATAAATACGTTTTATCGTAATTTAATTGTAGCATATATAAGTTTCATAGACATGTTGTACCACAGATACGTTGTATCATAGATAAGCTGTATCTTAGAAAAAGTTGTTTCATGGATACGTTGTATGATAGATCATTAAAGTAGTATAACAGATAAGCCTTACACTTAGATATATATATGATACGAAATAGTCCGATGTGATATAAATAAGGTGGGCACACGACTAGTACAGTCAATTATAAATATGGTCGGTCACAGGTCTAAGTCCGATGTGATATAAATAAGTTGGGCACACGACTAGTACAGTCAATTATAAATATGGTCGGTCACAGGTCTAAGTCCGATGTGATATAAATAAGGTGAGCACTGGTCAGAATGAGTGGGTGGACCTTGTGAAGTATAAATATAACGAACGAAATGTATACATTGATTTAATTTTTTTTTTTTATTCCGTAGGGAGTATTTGAGACAGATTTTTCATCCCGTTAAAAAAATGTCTATTTATAGAAAACATTGACGGTAAATTGTTCCCAGTGGAGTTGTATAAAATATTTGCAAACGTGTCTCGATCTCTCTCTTTCTCTCTGTCTGACTCTCTCTCTCTCTCTCTCTCTTCCATCAACTTCACTATTTCCTCTTTATTTAGTTATTCACCAACCACCCAGCATGGTAACCGCTCAAACATTTTCTTAACACCCCGCGCAAAAAAAAAAAAAGGAAAGAAAAAAAAACACCTTCGTCCTGTCTGTGTCGATGTTTTTTATTGGCTCATATTTTTAGACATCACGTGCCGGAAGAGGAGGAAAAAAAACACGTGGGTGTCATGTGACTTAAGCGACCCATCCACAAAATACAAAAAAAAATAGTTTTGGGAAAAGAAAAGGTATGGGGGGGGGGGGGAGAGAAATGGGGGGGTGAGGGGAGGAATGGGAAAGGAGGGAGGAGATTCGCTAACGGGCGTGCTCTGGGATCCTTTCTTCACTTCCTCACTTTAGGCGGCCATTATTTCATGTTTGTTGATTTGTTTTATTTTGTAGCTTTTTCTTTTCTTATAAACATAAACTCCCACACAATTTCCACCTTATCACCCCCTTCCCATACACCCACCCCGCATACACACACACACACGTGAAGAAATCACCGAACATACCGCAGAGATTACGTCATCAGAGAACACCCTTACCCTGGGCCCGACCATTCTCCATCTTGTTTTCTGTACATCACTCTCCTTCCTTATTTCACTCTCTCTTTTTCTTTCGCTCTCTCTTACTCTCTCTTTCACTCTCTCTCTCCGACTCTCTATTACTTTCTCTCACTTTCTCTCTCTCTCTCTCTCTCTCTCTCTCTCTCTCACTCTCCACACACCTTGTCTCTTCACAAAGTCTCAAAGAGCCCCTTAATAAAGAAACGAAACCATAAGCCCCCTCACGCCCCATCACGCCCCTACCACCCTCTTCCCACGCATTTCCCTATCAAGCCCCCCCCCCCCCCTCCGCTCCAACTTAAATCCATTTTTACCAATTAACCCCCCCTCCCTCCGCCCTTTTCCTTCCAAGAGTCCACTGCCCAGTGAATAATAAATCACGGCACGTGAGGAAGAAAAGTGTGACCATCACAACGACCCTAGGCCCTAGAGTGAAATGAATGATGACAGCCATTTTATTGAGCGGGGTTAAAATGAATTCACAGTTGCGCCCCTTGCCGGAACCACACACACACACACACACACACACACACACTCACACACACACACACACACACACACACACACACACACACACACACACACACACACACACACACACACACACACACACACACACACACACACACACACACACGGTAGCTCTTTCAAAACAAGGACAACAACAAACAAAATTATTCCCCTGTGTGGGGGGGGGGGGCCTCAAGAGTCGTAAATCTAACCATTAAAAAATGTCACACTCTGTTGGTTAAAGAGGGCACGTATTTTCATTAACAATGTAAAATTTAAATAATATAAACAACTAATTTTTTTCACAACCAAATTGTTTTATGTTTGGGTATAAGAAAAAAAGCAAAAAACCAAACAAACTAACTAACTAACTAGCTAACTAACTAAAAGACAACAGCAACATCTGGGGTTTGGCTACTTGAAAAAAAAAATTAACTTTTAAGTATTTCACTTTAGTCTTATTTTTTTTTTAAAGTACTATTAACGTAAGTATAGAAGCCCAAAGTTTGCAGTAGAAATAAAACTGCTAATTGCTGGGAATTGCTATCTAGCTTAGAGGCCGACCGAAATATGGTTTCGCTTGCGAAAGTAGGCAAACGGCCTCTTACAAGTTACAACAACGTACTTTCGGTTTCGGCCAAGCCAAAAATTTAGCTTACGGTTTCAGCCGAAATCGATATTTACTTTCTGCCAGAAGCAGAATATCTATATTAAATTTCAAAATTCAGGCTGTATCATTTACTATTCTTATTTATAATTTCATTTAGTTAAAACTGTTGCGAATTAATCTGTGTGAAGTAGAAACTTGAAGTCTGAAGTCAATAAAAAACGGATTCTTTTATCCACCCAAACAAACAAACGTTGAGTGTAAGCTTTCTGGCGAATATAGACCTATCTGACCTTACAGGCCACCAGAGCAACCAGAAAGTTATATGCAGACGTGGTCATCATCGGAAGTGAGGGACGAACAGAATCTATCTGTATGTATGTCTGTCTATTTAGGGCCTATCATCTACATTTCTATCAGCTATCTTACTATTATTTTCTTTCTATTACATGCATCTATTTGTTCTATCTGTTCTATCTTTCAATTTATTGATCTAACGTACCACCAAACCAAAGAAACCATTATACCTATCGTACCACTGATACGACGGGACACACGTGACACTCCCGCCTCTCAGCTTTCCAATCCCCAACAGATCGCTAAAACCTATTCGTCCCTTTACAAGGTCAAGCCGATGTGCTTTATTTCATCCAACCGCCAACCCATTCACTTCAACGGAAGGCCGCCCCACCCCTCCCCCACCACACTGCCTTTTGGATCAGAGTTACATAATAATTCAAAGAAAAGATAGATTAAAAAAAAAAAAAAAAAAAATGAAAATCAAAGAGGAAAATGAAACCAACGGGCGAGAACTCATTTCAAGGGAGGTGATCAAAGGGAGTTTAATGTTCCATAGTCACGATCTCTCTTACGGAATCCGGTTATTTTTTTTTTTAATTTAAATTATTTTTGTTTGTTTTTCTATGTTTATTTGTTATTGCTCTTGTTTTATTTGTTAACTTTTATCTATTGACCAGGTGGATAGGTTATATTGCAGACTTGTCTAACCTGAATGAACTGATTGACTCAGCGTGTTCTAACAGGTAGATCTATGATTGACGAGAAAGTCTTGACTTTATGATGAACATAAAATACATTTTTTGTATGTGGATAAAATAAACAGCACATATTTGAATTTAAATTCAATGTCTGTGTTGGGTTAAACTTGTGTTTAATAATGAACAGTAGTACAAAATACACCCCCCCCCCCCAAAAAAAAAAAAAAAAAAAAAAAAAAATTCTTTAAAGGCACCCAACAGAATAATGAGCGTTGGAACAAAGGCAAGCTTAATTAATTCATTCTGTTGTTAAAGAGGCATATTAATACAAAACTAAATATCTGAGCAGGAGACTAAAGATACTAGTAAGTAAAAGTAAGTAAAGTATCCCGTCGGACCAAATTGATCCATGGGTTCGGTGAAGTAGCGTTCAACAGTTTCTGTGGCCACGGCATTGCACAATGCACAGCCGTCTTTACTTTTGCTCAGGAAAACCCTCCTGACCCGAGAACAAATCCTAGCCTTCACCAGGATTCGAACACAGGACGCTCGGCCACTGCGCCCACAAAATACACACTTGTAAGGGAATAAAAACGCTTCCGTTTTTTTTTTTTAAAGGACTATGCAAGTAATACGTAGTGTCTTCGAGCTTTGTGATTACAACATTTCAAACTAAACACCAAATATATAAGTCTTGTTTTACACAATACTATATATCAGACATTTCGTTTTACATCATATGTATACCCGGATTGATCGGTAAAACGTGATAACTCATTTTGTTTGTTGGTGCATTTAAGTATTAAAACAATTAGCCTTCATTGCTGTTGGGAAATATCGTGAATTCTTCATTAACCAATTAACAAGAAAAATGTATCTGTCAGTCAAACGTCAACATTATATAGCCTACTTCGAGATTATCAAATTAAAATGTATCCATTTATTCGTACACTTGTATTTATTTATATTTGTATTTATATTTATATCTTAAAATATATTAAATGAAAAACAAAAGAAGCCACTTAAACGGTTTATTATTCTTAAAATGACATTTTGATAAAACAAAAAAATTCTTCGCACTAAAAAGGTTGAGAGCCTTAAGGGACCGTCCATAAATGACAGCCACGCGAATTTAGCTACAATCGTTACTTGTCGCCACAAAAAGTCAGACCCTAATATGTCAGTTCTAAATGACAACACAACGCTCTAGAATCCCCCATTCCTAAACAAAAATAAACAATAACAACAACATAACAACAAAAGAACAAGAAACAAAAACACTGTATCTTCAATGTCAAAATTAGCCAAATTTGATTCACTTTTCTTGTCTTTGTCGTAAGGGAATTAAGACAAACAATATTATAACTGAGGTTAAATAAATTGAAATTTGTCTAAGTGGAAATTTCATTTTAAACATGCACATTTTCTTTTGATGTGACGTCACTTTCTTTAAACACTACAACTACCCCTTCCTCGTGACATATCGTCACATACAGCCTCCCTACCCTAAGTGTTTGACGTCATTTATGGACTCGTGTTCGCTCGTTGTCTTACCTTTCTCTAGATGTTTATCTAACTAATGCAAAAACTCAATCGGAGACATTTCTAATATGTTGACATTTTCTTTCGTTTAATTTCTCGCTTGTTCAATTCTTATTATTTTAAATCTCAGATCACATTCAACGATCTACACTAAAAAGGAAATTTAAAAGCTTATCGATTTCTTTAGAAAAAACTAAACTACAATCTATATGCTTCCATTTTTTTAAACCTCATGTTTCACCATGCGTGACCCTTTTATAGGCGAGAGTTTGGAACCGGTTTAATGTGGTTTGGATGAGATCTTGTGTTGTAAATCAGAATGTTAAGTTCTATTGTTTTCCCAGAATTTCCCTGTACTTTTTCTCTTTTTTTAAAAAAATAGAAACAAACATGATTGAAATCCTATCAATTGAAGATTTATTTATTTTTCGACAAATAGCTCTAGCGTACGTTTAGATTATTGCGAAAGCTGTTTTACGCTAAAAAAAAAGCTGTCCTCTAGCACTTGAATACCCAGAAACTTGTGTGAAGCTTAAAGTGGCCAATATATTATAATAGTATCTGTAAATTTATCTGATATGGAACAGTTAGCGAGCAATAGGGCGTTTGCAATCCCGTGACAAAAAGCACGTGATTTGTGTTTACTTTGAGTAATGGTGTACAAGTAAATATGGCCGCTATATTAATAAAGTTTCATATAGGCTCGAGCTTTTTTTAAATGATGTGTTGTGTTTTAAGTCTTATTAAGATTTAAGCTGTATTATGTATGTTAAATAAAATAGGCTATTTTATTATTATCATAGACATAGATCATAGACGATGTGAGCCTATTAGTGACTTGACTAGATAGCCTATTCACCAACAATATCACTTGACATCGTAGCCTAGCCTACGAAACATTAAAAGTGTAGGCCTATAAAGTGAAATTGAAAGTGTAAATAGGTCTAGCCGGCCCTAGCCTAATCACATTAATCAATTAATCTACAGTACTACTATTTACCTCCTTATTTTTGAGTAGGATAGCCAATATTCAGATGTGAATTTTGCATGATAAAGAATTACTTCACTTTCACCACGTTACATTTGTACCTCAATTGGGTTCTTTATTTACACAAATACGTCACTAAAAACCTAAGCCACGCCCACTAATAACGCTCTATAAGCATGCAAGGACAAATATCGCTTTAATGCAAACTAAATGGATTCAATTGAGTGCTGTTTTGTTGTTATAATTTTCGTAAAATCTATAAAAAGAATGGATAGGGACCGGAAACTATTTTCTTGATGCCAAAATGAAATAGCTTTTACTTATCTATAAAAATGAGATTTCCTAAACACTGACCTGTAAATACATGACTTAGAATTACTTTTTTTTTTATCATATAGATTTGTTCTAGTTATAGTTGGTTTATTCTTTTAATTCGCTTATATGGATTCACATTGAGCCGGATTGACTCAGGGAGACTCTCGAGTCCAGAGAAAAGAACCTAGCCTTCTCCAGGATTCGAACCCAGGACTTTCGGTACGCCAGTCGAAAGCGCTACTTCGGCCAACGTGCCCCATATGTTACTTTTGATACTATAGTGTTTTCTTTGCTTTTTCAAACCACAGATAAGTTCAATAATATAGTGTGCTTTTTTTTTAAACACCAGATAAGTTAATTCTTGTCTATTTTAAGAATACGCTGAATAAAATAGTGTTCTCTTTGCCATTTATAACCCTAAACATGCTTAATAATATAGCTCCCACTGGGCTATTTTTAACGTTAGATAAGCTTGATAATATAGTGTCCACTGGGCTATTTTTAACGTTAGATAAGCTTGATAATATAGTGTCCACTGGGCTATTTTTAACGTTAGATAAGCTTGATAATATAGTGTCCACTGGGCTATTTTTAACGTTAGATAAGCTTGATAATATAGCTCCAACTGGGCTATTTTTAACGTTAGATAAGCTTGATAATATAGTGTCCACTGGGCTATTTTTAACTCTAGATGAGCTCAATGATACAGTGTCTATTGGGCAAATTAATCTAGTTGACCGTAGATAAGATTAATAATATAGTTAATTTAGTTGAGCCTAGATAGGCTCAATAAAATTATTATAGTTTCTATTTGGCTATCTTTAAGCCTATAAAGTTCAATAATATACTGTCTATTGGGCTGTGTTTTAGCCTATAAAGTTCAATAATATACTGTCTATTGGGCTGTGTTTTAGCCTATAAGGTTCAATAATATACTGTCTATTGGGCTATATTTTAGCCTATAAAAGATCAATAATATACTGTTTTTTTTAAGCTGTATTTTAGCCTATAAAAGTTCAATAATATAGTGTCCATTGGGCTGTGTTTTAGCCTATAAAGTTCAATACTATAGTGTCTATTGGGCTATTTTTAAGCCATGGTACGTTCCTAAACTCCTTGGCTTCACGCGTTCCAGTCACTGAATAATTTCTGTGTAGATGTTGGACAATACGGCGGAAGGTGACAGCGGGGTGTGTGCGGGGGTTCATGTAATGAGGTTTCTGATCTTGTCTGGGATTTTCCAAGAAAATAAGACGGAACCCTAATGAAACTTTTTTTATTCTCTCCCATGTGTATTGACCAGGAGGCTCTTGTCGGTGGTCAATGTTGACCAGCAGATTCTTCTGTTTTATTTTTTTTTATTTACTTCTATAGCCCAATTGGTTTATTCAGATGTTAGCTATTGATTATTTTTACCTTTTATACCATGTTAAGTATCGCTAAAATATAGGCACCGATAAATACTTAGTATCGATTACTAAAAGGCTCAAGTAGATTTCTCACTACATTACGTATACACAAAATGTTTGATTATGGAAACGAAAGTTTTAATTATCTGTTTATTATTGGTTAGTATTCCGGGCATGAAATGGGTTGCCTGAACATTCCAGGAAAACCACTAACTTAACATCATCTAAAATACTAATCTGAATGCAAGACTATATTTCAACCAAATAAAGCTAAGCGTAGGACGGAAATAATCTTCTGTATAGAAGGAGCGTCTGACACATACAATATAAGAAGATATGAATTTGAAATATCTGTATCTATATTACATGAAGAAACCCTGCGAACACATTGAATCAT
>OX421495.1:16223056-16239878 GCA_949126835.1 Anisus vortex
TCACATCTGTGTAGGAGGTCTGAGTTACCCCACCCCCCGAGCTACGGCTCCCTAAACTATACGATGCCTAGTAGGCCCAAAGGAGGTGCAAGGAGATCAAACTCCGCCGTGCCTCCTAATAAGAAATATAAAAAAAAAAGGAGTGTACTTCTTAGTTAAACTGAGACAGATCAAAATATAATTAACGTTAGCAGGTGTGAAATTCTCATCTTCACTAACAAATGATAATGTTTAGACAATAATTACCATCACTGTTAAAGTTTAGTAATAAATATTGTATTTGATTTATATGCAAAAAAAAAAAGGACGTAGTTAAATTTATTGCCCTATAAAAAAATAATTTTAAAACAGTATAATAGAGCAGGTTAACTTTTAGGCTGTTGGCACGCTAAATGATTTAGAAATCCTAGTTTGGCACACTGTTAGCAAAAGGTTGCCGACCCCTTTCCTAAAAAAATATTGGCAAGACGTAAATAAAATGTTTGTATAACCTAAATTAAATGTTGGCAGTGCCCTCACATGGGGGAGGGCAGAGGGGGGCATATGCCCGGGGGCGGCACTTCTAGGGGGGCGGCACATTTAGCCTAAGTTCATACCAGAAATTTTAGGAGAGTTGAAGGGAAAATAAAATTTGAAACACAAATTGTAAACAAAGGGAATAATGAATAAATATAGATCAGTAGAAGTTGACATCTTATTTAATTACACTAGGGGGGCGCTGATGTTCCCGGCAACAGTAGGGAGCGTTGAAGGGCCAGTGGGCGGTACGAAAGTAGACTACTTGAAATAGATTCGACACCACTGATTTTTTTAATTACCAAAATTAAGATCTGCTTCACTTGTAAGAAGGGTAATATTGAGCTTTGACAAAGGCTTTATCGACTTATGTCTACTGTGTAATTGTGACGTAAAAGTCATATAAAGCCCATTCTGTACTTAACCTTGATCTATTGCTATATTTAGACTGTATCTGAGAAATGAGGATGAGGCGGTGATTAGATTTTTAGAAGAGGAAGTAGAGGCTAGGGTGAGTATAAATTAAATATCTGGCTCAGCTCGTTAGAAAACGAAGTTGGGTGCTTTTGTTCATTATCATTCAAATTGTTTTGGTTTTAATTTGAATAAATTAGATTTATATAGCCTTTGATTTATAAAAACCAGTTTTGATATCGACTTATTAAAGAAATATACGTTTGGCAAAAGCACTCTGCAGAGACGAATTAATGAAATGGCACGTGATGAAGTCAGAGAATATTGTGTGAGTACCTAAAAACTTTACACAATTTTACAATCTGATGGGAGTCCAAGCTACCTGACAATAATTAAACGTTATGGTTTTTTTTATTATAGAGAGGAACATTTTGCTAGTTTTGCTAAAGAAAAATAATTAAGGACACTAAAGGCAAATTATATTACTTTAACTAGAATACTTTTTAGGGAAAAAAAGAAATGAAATTCTTCCATCGACAATGGTATGGATTCTATCATAGCTTGATGTCGTAATTAAATAAATCTCTGCATGTATTAGCTGTGTTTGATTCATCGACAACATTAATTTGCTAAGAATCTCAGTTATCGCCTGCATCACTCACTACAATACGTAATTACTGCAGATAACAAAACAGAAGCAACGCATTCAATGATAGATTGTTCAGAGAGTTTGGCAGATTTTTTTAAAGAATAATACATTAGGATTACAAAAAGTTTGTTACTACCATTTAGGTACGCTAGTCATCTAAAGTTTAAATATATTGTATGGATATTTGTTTCGATGCTATAGTTTTTGGCAACCGAAGACAATTATTTGAGAGAAAATCTCATACAATTGAGAACTGATATCCCTTATTTATTTGAATTAAATAAGTTTTAAAAAATTATTTCAGGGAATGGACCTTAATTAAAAGAAGACAAAGAGTGTTGTTTTTTTGCATTATGTCAAACCTTCTATTGTACAAGCACAATTTTGGACGCATAAATCTTGAATTTATAACAAACAACTGACGAAGACATGCTTACTTCAATACATTGAAATAATTAATGATTACTTCAACAGACGCTATAAAGATAATATTATAAACATGAAAATTCCTGATTGGTTATTAGACATTTGTTTCTAATGGTGAAGTATTAAAATCAGCCCTACCTTTACAACTGCAAGAAGAATAAATAACAAAAAAGAATAAAAAAAGAATGCAGAAATGGGCTATAATCACGACTGTTGGTTGCAAAAGGACATCCATCAATTTCTATTGGTCTTTTGGCAAAAAACAATGTATTCCATTTCCACACCTAATTTATTGGAACGTAGAAGAACTACTAGCAACATACCAGGAACAAGCTTCTTTTTAAAATTGTTTTATTTTCAAAACGTCTTTGCAGTATATTTTTTTATTATTATTTATTAAACAACAATTAAACAAATTTATTCATTTCAGCTCTTTTTATGATATTTCAGCTCTTTTTATGATATTTCAGCTCTTTTTATGTTGATAAAATTACATCGGCCTATACAACTTATTTGCGGCAAATTTAACTCATTAGTTCAGTTTCGGATTTGCAGGGGGGTGGGGGATAAGTAGTGAGAGATAAAAGTTTGAAAAAGGGGGCGGTGAGAGGAAAAAGGTTGAGAACCTATGCACTAAACACAGCAGTTATAGTATGCAAGGGGGCGGCGCTGACACTTTTGCCCTGGGGCGCCACAAAACCTTGTGAGGGCCCTGAATGTTGGTATAACCGTAATTATAATATGTTGGTTTAACCTTAATTATATGTTGGTATAACGTAAATGTAATGATGGTATAGCTAAATGAAATGATGGTATAGCCTTAATGAAATGATGGTATAGCCTAAATGAAATGATGGTATAACCTAAATGAAATGTTGGTATAATCTAAATGATATGATGGTATAGCCTAAATGAAAAGATGGTATAATCTAAATGATATGATGTTATAGACTAAATGAAACGATGGTATAACCTAAATGAAATGTTGGTATAATCTAAATGATATGATGGTATAGCCTAAATGAAAAGATGGTATAATCTAAATGATATTATGGTATAGACTAAATGAAATGATGGTATAACCTAAATTTAATGATGGTATAGCCTAAATGAAAGGATGGTATAGCTTTAATGAAATGATGGTATAGCCTAATTGAAATGTTGGTATGAACTAAATGAAATTTAACTGCCAATAAAATACACACACGAAAAAAACTTTCTTTATTGTATTCGTTTTGTGTTGACTTAGTAATTATTTATGACATTAAGAACATATCACAAAACGTATTTTAATTAATAAAAAAATAAAATTCCTAAAAGTCACATTTTAATAAATAAACTATATCTATTTAAAACATCAATGTTTCGAAATCCTTAAAACGACAACAAATTTAAATTGATCAAATATTCAGATATAATACTTGTCTCAAAGCATCAACAACAAAAAAAAAACTACAACCTATTTTTAATGATTCAATTAAACTTCGATTCAATTCTATCCGTTGAAATCGAGGTACATCAATATCATTAACGAAACAACCTTATTAGTTAGCTGTAGCAAGAAGAAACTTTTGTGAATGACATAATCTAATTACGCAAACATAAACCTAGAAAAAAAAAAGTTAAAACCTTTATGAAAATCAAGACGACAAAAAGGAACGAAAAAGGATTGAAAACACGTTTTGTTGATTTTGTTCAAGTCTTCATTTGCCTATTCGGCAATTTCCAAATAACTAATTCGGTCTGGTGGAAGCACTGTTATAAATCTAATTTCCAATCAACCCTAAATTTCGGTTGTTATCTGACCGTTGGTCTGTCTGTTGGCCTGTCCTTTTATCTGACCGTTGGTCTGTCTGTTGGTCTGTCCTTTTATCTGACCGTTGGTCTGTCTGTTGGTCTGTCTGTTGGTCTGTCCTTTTATCTGACCGTTGGTTTGTCTGTTGGTCTGTCTGTTGGTCTGTCTGTTGGTCTGTCCTTTTATCTGACCGTTGGTCTGTCCTTTTATCTGACCGTTGGTCTCTCTGTTGGTCTGTCTGTTGGTCTGTCTGTTGGTCTGTCCTTTTATCTGATCGTTGGTCTCTCTGTTGGTCTGTCTGTTGTTCTGTCCTTTTATCTGACCGTTGGTCTGTCTGTTGGTCTGTCTGTTGGTCTGTCCATTTATCTTACCGTTGGTCTGTCTGTTGGTCTGTCTGTTCGTCTGTTCTTTTATCTGACCGTTGGTCTGTCTGTTGGTCTGTCTGTTGGTCTGTCCCTTTATCTGACCGTTGGTCTGTCTGTTGGTCTGTGCTTTTATCTGACCGTTGGTCTGTCTGTTGGTCTGTCCTTTTAATCTGACCGTTGGTCTGTCTGTTGGTCTGTCCTTTTATCTGACCGTTGGTCTGTCTGTTGGTCTGTCCTTTTAATCTGACTGTTGGTCTGTCCGTTAGGCTGTCTGTCGGTTTCTCCGTCGGTCTGTTCGTCCGACTGTCCCCGCCAGTCTATAAAAACAGTTATAAACAACTTACCCTATCCCAGTGTCACCAGATTCACGTCCAGATGGGAAGCTGGAAAGAAGTAATCCATCACGCGGAAACATCCAATGGTCTTTTTGTGGTGAAGTGTTCAAGTCCCCCCACACAACAGAAATCACAAGTTACGAGGAAAAGAAAACTAAAGAGAGAGGGAGAGACAAAGAGAGGCACTGAGAGGGAGGAAGTGAGGGAGAGGTGCAGCTCTTCTCGATACTTATCAATCAAAGCACGTGCTCAATTCAGAATCGATACTGTCTGACATTTGAGTAGTCGTAATCGTAGGGCGGGTGGAATCGATGAGTTTTAAAACTTTCAAAGACTATTTAGCTTCACAGAAGTATTGTTGCGTGTGTTTGAATTCAGTTGTTATTCCAACAAATATGCCAACGAACTGAAGTCACGCTCAACATTTTATACCGCGACAGACTGTCCGACAAGTCCCTGTGTGTGATGTGTCTCTCTCTCTCTCTTTCTCTCGCTCCTTTTATTCATTTTCGCCCTCTCTCCCCTCCTGTTGTTTTTTCTAAGACTCGAGTGATAGAGTTAGTAGGTACGCACGAGGATGGGATAAGAGAGAGGGGTGGCAGGGTGGGGTCGGGTAGGGTCGGGTAGGGGTCGGGTAGGGGTCGGGTAGGGGTCGGTAGGGGTCGGGTAGGGGTCGAGTAGGGTCGGGTAGGGGTCGGGTAGGGGTCTGGGATTTCAAACGGTTTTGAGATTGTATTCACCCCGGACAACACTATCAGCAATTTTTTTTAAAAAGTGTTACATAATGTATACACTAACGTTTATCTAAATATCTATCTATCTGTATATCTGTCTGTCTAACTATCTATATATGTATCTAATTGTCTGTCTTACTATCTAATTATTGATCTATCCGTCGGTGTGTCTGTCTATATAACTGTCTATCTTTCTGTCTACCTATATATTTGTCTATCTATATGTCTATCTATCTATCTGTCTGTCTTTCTATCTGTCTATACATTGTCTGTTTGTCAGTCTTTTTGCATGTGTCTATCTATATGTCTAACTATCTATATGTCTTACTGTCAATCTATCTGTCTTATTGTTGATCTATCTGTATGTCTATCAATCTATCTCACTGCCTATAAGACAATCTATAGATACCTGGCTATATTTCAAGTCTATCTCTAGCCACAAATTTGTATCTTTTTATCAATATATGAATCTATATGTATTTAACTGCATTTTAAAAATATCTACTCAACTATATTTTTAAATATCTATATATCTACCCGTCTATTCATCTATCTAGCCAGCATACTCAGTGGCACCACTGTTCTCTATTTTCTCTATGTATTTATTAATCTATTTCTCTTTCTGTCTATCTTTATATATACACTAGCAGACATTCAAGGATACATTTCGTGTGAAGACCATCACAACGCCAGATCGCCCATCTCTCTCACAAGACCGATCACCTCTGTCACCGATTATCGATTTCCAGGATAGAAACCATAGTGCTCTCCCCCCTCCTCCCCCCTCCTCCCCCCACACCCATCTCCGTCTCTCTGTTACTGTCTGGGCTTTTAAAGTTACGCCACCACACTACCACACCCCAAACCCGCTTTTAGTTTACCACACACACACACACACACACACACACACACACACACTTTGAAAACAATTTCTTAAGAGTCATACATTCATGATGTCTCACAATCGTTTATAGCGAGCTTTGAGCTCAAAGGCCTATTATCAATTTGCTAAACATATGTGTGTGTGTGTGTGTGTCCTATCTGTTTTTTATATTAACCAAGCCAATTGCGAATTTGTGCTGATCAATTCTAAGCATTTTAATAAATATATTTATTCCAAATTATTCTATGACAGTGTATGCAGCCTTTTTTTGTGCGTGGCGAAATTTGCAAAAGTTCTGGCTAAAATTCTTTCTGGTGCCAACTAAAAAATCTTTCTGGTAAAAAAAAAACTTAAATGGTGACGGAAAATACATCTATTCAACTTTAAAACAACACTTAAGCAAAAATATAACAGTATGTATATATTCATCCGACTGAAAAAGTACAAACTATTTTTCGTTTTGGATTGTCCCTCTTTAAAAAAAGTCTAATCAATAAATATGAGACCACCAGAAAACAGTAAAGCTAATTTTTGACAACTTTACTATCAATCAGCCTTCAATCTCTTGCATTACTCCTCATATGGATTTTTACACCGAGTTTATATTTCGTGACCTTCAAAGAGCTACAATAAACTATTAGTTTCATCACTGATATAAGAGATTCATATGCTAATATGCGTAAGTAGAGTACTGCTGATGCTAAGTTTTTCTTTCAAAACATGAAACATTTCCTAGAATTCTTGTTTTACAGTCAAACGTCAGTTTTAAGTCAATAATTCACCAAAAAGGAAAACACCGGCGAAGTCCCAAACAGAGGCAATCATTTTCATTTGAATTAATGTAAATACAATTTATTAGTTATAATTACGCCAAAAATACGTATACAAAATAAAAATTACAACAACCAAAACAGATATTTTGACATTTTGCATAAAGTTAATGGGTTTGCATTGTAATATTGTTATTAAGAACCAGGCCTATTATTTATATATAGCGCATCTTTCCATGCTTTTGCATTGACCATTCTCTGTGAGCTTTCTTTATTGTTTCCAGCCATTTGTGTTTTGCAATGGTTATATGTCAGTCAACAATACAAGTTCAAGTAGAACCCTGAGGTTTGTTGGCAGTTGATGGATGCATTTACAAAGGTTGAATTTTAATGCAACTGCAACGTCACTCGCATGTCATTCATTCATTCATTCGGTGTTCTGGAGTCTGTGTGTGCGTGTGTATAGTGTATATTGTGTGTTTGGTGTGTATAGTGTGTATAGTGTATATGGTGTGTATGGTGTGTATGGTGTGTATGGTGTGTATGGTGTGTATGGTGTGTATGGTGTGTATGGTGTGTATGGTGTGTATGGTGTGTATAGTGTGTATAGAGTGTATGGTGTGTATAGAGTGTATGGTGTGTATAGTGTGTATGTTGTGTATAGAGTGTATGGTGTGTATGTTGTATGGTGTGTGTAGATTTAGATAAAATGTTAAACGACCAATCAGGAGAGCTGGCTGACGTCATTTCCGGTTGTAATGGGGAGGCTGCTGTCTGTCAATGAAAACCAGATGCGGAGGCTGAAACTGAGACACTGATCGGGTCTAGGAAGATTTTTGTTGTTGTAATTTGGTCATTTGTAATGCAAAATTATTTTTCTGAGAAATAAAAAAAGCCGCAATTGAGAAAATTCGTTACAGGAAAATCTTTCACAAGCCGTGTTTGACACGCAAGTTAGCGGTTGCCACCATCTGTTCTATGGTTTTCAAACTAAATCATTATGAGAATCCTGGCACGGGAATTCGATTATGTAATTTCGTTTAGATATTATAGATGACGCACCGTGCCGTTTAATTCGCGTATTTTTAGTTTTAAAGTTTCATCTTTGATAGTTTTTATTTTTGTCGGTTTATGCCTGTGTGTGTATGTGTAAGAGTCTGTGTTTCTTGTTGATTTTATTCGAAGATAAAATTTGAGAAGAGTGTCTGGACAGCAAACCATCATAGTTATACGATAACAGATTATAAAATCAATCTGTCCAACACTCTCTTTTAGTATTTTTTTTTTGTTTAGTGTGTTTATGTGGATATTGAATGTTTTAGATATTGAACTAAAGCCGATACTGTTTTAACTATAGTTAACCTACTTAATTTACTTTCTGCTACAAACAGAACAAGATTAAAGGCACAGTTTTGAAAAAACACAACTGGGGGACGGTGGCTGGCGTACCTGAAGGTCCTGGGTTCGAATCCTTGGTGAAGGTTAAGATTTGTTCCCGTGTCTGGAGGAAGTCCCTGAGTCTACCCAACTCTGACGTCATGTGGGGTGAAGTAAAGGATCAATTTGGGCCCACGGGATACTTAAAAAAACAAAACAAAAAAAACAATATGTAAGAACACACATATGAAAAAAACAAACACTAATATTTTCTGGTAGTTTTGAAATATACCTAGTCATTAACCCTTCCCGTACCGACCTACTTCTATCTATGCTGCCTTCAGTTCCGCTTTATACGCGTCCGGGACTGTAAGGGTTAACAGTGTTGTGATTACCCTCTACTATATTTATCAAATGTATTTATTATACCAACCAACATTGCCTCGTGGGTTATAAACCTACAAAACGAGAACGCTATAAAGTTAAGCAGCTCTTTCCGACCCTGTCGACACATGGACCTATTAAAGCAAGTTTCACATTATGTATCCTTGGCCAAGGCGTGCAAGAAGGTTGTGTGACCAGAACAATGCCCAACCGAGCTCAATTTATGCAACCAATGTCAGTTACACGTAATAGCTTAGTATACCGCAGGACAAGCACCGTCACGGAAAAAAACTAGAGGCCGACCGGGATTAGGTTTCGGCTTCGGTTTAGGCCGAAGCAAAAAAGTTGGCTTTCGGTAAGTTTGCGATACGGACGAAACTGATAGCGACTTTCGGTCATCAGCCGAATAATTAAAGTTAATAATAAACGGATTATTTAATGACCCCAAAGATTGTCGTAAAATGGAGTGTGGGATTACCGTGCAGTCTTATAAAATCTTTTGTTTGGCAATCTTGGTTTATCTTTCGGTTTCGGTTTCAGCCCAAGCTATAAATAAACTTTTAGTTTCGGTTTCGGCCGAAAGTCAATTTATAACATTCGGTATGGTTTCGTTTTCGGTCGAAACAAAAAATTTGTTTCGGTCGGCCTCGAAACAAAACATCCTAGTATTCTAACCTGAATAATATTCCAACCGGAGACCACCCTGACCAATATAGTTCCAGACATTTAAAAAAAAAGCGTAGAATAAACTCTTCCACTCATAAGCTATACAAGTGCGGTTTTCAACAAACGGTTAGTGCCCTTGCTTTTGTTTATTGTGTGTTTCTGATATGGCATATTTGAAAGCTAGGCGTAGATGGCATCATTGAAGTCTAGCGGTCATAAACCTCTAAGAAATGCTCAATTTTAGCTTATTCTGGCATGAATTATGTGCGACGTTTGGCTTTTCCTTTGCCTGCTTTAATTAACAGCGCTATGTACGACTGCAAAATGCCAACATTCTAAATCAGCGTTTTCCAGTATTTTCATATTTTTACTTTGTAAACCTTTTAAACATATTTTATCTCCAATTTAAGACGTATAAGTAATATAAATATAAATATAACTGATGCGTATTTCCCAACAAATGTATACCACTGCACGGCTGTCTCTAATATCGAGTTTGAGCATGTAAAATTGTCCACATAGATGGAGCAAAACAGGTGTATCGATTCTAATAAAACGATAATAATTAGGCTAATTAGACCTAGATTCGAAGCGTTTTTTTCTTGTTTTTTTTTTTTTGTGGGGTCATTTTGTATGTGTGTGTGTGTGTGTGTGTGTGTTTGTGTGTGAACCGGTAATGGGTCACGACCCAGCAATTGTGTACCGCTGATCTATCGCCACAATACTTAAAGAAAGCTGAAATCCAACTGTCAAGAATCCTACCCTCCTATTTTACAACTCGTGTGTGATTGTGATCTAAACTGACCTTTTCTTGTTGAAAAAAAGTAAATTGTTCTGACAATTCACCTGGTTTAGCAATTTGAGCTTCATTATAATGCGAGCGTTTTTAGTAGTTAGCTTAACCAGGGTCAGAATCCAACCACAGCTCTATAAAGCTCAGATGTTCAGTGGGTAATGAATGACGTATCCGAAAATGACAAGTTGGATATGTCAAGTCATAAAGCTGTCGTCTGTCCTACAATGAAAATACTACAACATATAAAGTGTAAAAGAGGGAAATGGTTTGCAGTTTGTTGGGTACTGAAACAACATTTTTGTTGAAATGAAAACGAAAACTATGAAAAACGACTTCCTAGTACGACCACTCGTTTCTGGAAAAGTCTGTCACAACACACTTCCAATCAACTTACCCAGGAAACGCCCTTTTAAAAGGGAGTAAATCTCCTCCCCATAAACAACAAACTGCTCACTTCCAAATCCAATCTCCCGACAAGTTTCTTCTTGACTCCCTGGCGCCCATCACATTCCACGACACGGGGCTGATGGGCCGCAAACGTTATCCATTTAGTCTGACAATCGCATCACTCACGGCGCCCCTCCCCTCCTTCACGACCCCTACACGCCAGCCTTAGTGTGTTTCTCTTGCTGGGATCAGGCAGTCGTTTGGGAAAAGTGAAAAAAGATCATCCCTCTCCCTCTCTCCTTCTCTCTTTCCCTGTCTCCCTCCCTTTCTCACTCTTTCTCTCTTTCCCTGTCTCCCTGTCTCACTCCTTCTCTCTTTCCCTGTCTCCCTCCCTTTCTCACTCCTTCTCTCTTTCCCTGTCTCCCTCCCTCCCTCCTTCTCTCTTTCCCTGTCTCCCTCCCTTTCTCACTCCTTCTTTCTTTCCCTGTCTCCCTGCCTCCCTCCTTCTCTCTTTCCCTTTCTCCATTTCTCCCTCCCTCCCTCCTTCTCTCTTTACCTGTCTCCCTCCCTTTCTCCCTACCTTTCTCCCTCCCTCTCTCCTTCTCTCTTTCCCTGTCTCCCTTTCTCCCTCCCTCCCTCCTCTCTTTCCCTGTCTCCTTTTCTCCCTACTTCTCTCTTTCCCTTTGTCCCAACCTTTCTCCCTCCCTCCTTCTCTCTTTCCCTGTCCTCCCTTTCTCCCTCCTTCTCTCTTTCACTTTCTCCCTACCTTGCTCCCTCCCTCCCTTCTTTTCTCTTTCCCTGTCTCCCTTTCTCCCTCCCTCCCTCCTTCTCTCTTTCCCTGTCTCCCTTTCTCCCTCCCTACGTCCTCTCTTTACCTGTCTCCCTCCCTTTCTCCCTCCTTTTCTCCCTCCCTCCGTCTCTCTTTCCCTGTCTCCCTTTCTCCCTCCCTCCCTCCTTCTCTCTTTACCTGTCTCCCTCCCTTTCTCCCTACCTTTCTCCCTCCCTTTCTCCTTCTCTCTTTCTCTTTCTCCCTCCCTTTCTCCCTCCCTCCCTCCTTCTCTCTTTTTCTGTCTCCCTCCCTTTCTCCCTCCCTCCCTCCTTCTCTATTTCCCTTTCTCCCTCCCTTTCTCCCTCCCTCCCTCCTTTTCTCTTTCCCTGTCTCCCTTTCTCCCTCCCTCCCTCCTTCTCTCTTTACCTGTCTCCCTCCCTTTGTCCCTCCCTTTGTCCCTCCCTCCCTCCCTCTCTCTTTCCCTGTCTCCCTTTCTCACTCCTTCTCTCTTTCACTTTCTCCCTACCTTTCTCCCTCCATCCCTCCTTCTCTATTTACCTGTCTCCCTCCCTCCCTCCCTCTCTCTTTCCCTGTCTCCCTCCCTTTCTCCCTCCCTCCCTCCTTCTCTCTTTCCCTTTCTCAATCCCTTTCTCCCTCCCTCCCTCCTTCTCTCTTTCCCTGTCTCCCTCCCTTTCTCCCTCCCTCCCCCCTTCTCTCTTTCACTGTGTCCCTCCCTTTCTCCATCCCTTTCTCCCTCCCTTTCTCCCTCCCTCCCTCCTTCTCTCTTTCCCTGTGTCCCTCCCTTTCTCCCTCCCTCCCAATAGAGCAGTGTGTTGCTTCTAAATTGACGTAAATATGTTGGAGATGAATAAGAAATAATGAAACTTGAGAATGGCTATAATAATATAGTCAAATAAAAATAATGTTTGTACAAAGACATTTTTAAAAACAAAATTTTACTTTATCGATGACTTGGGATTTATGTTTGAACACAAAAGGAGAGATGTGGTAGGTATTTAGTCAATACAAACTAACAAAAACCAAAATCAACCATTCACAAAATAATTAACGAGCTAGAGTCAATATAAAGACGGTGCAAGGAATTCCGTTAGAGCAGCTTGACTGAATGATGTGTCTATAGACCGCAAAGAGGAAAGTATATTCTACTTAATTTCGATTTTGTATATTTGTTATATAACGTGTTTGATTGTTGACTGGAAAGAATGTGCATATATTTCGCACCCAGCGTTCTATAAGTCAGAGAACGAAGTCTTGAACTGGGTGTTGTAAATAGATCTTTGCTATATCTCTGATATCACAAAGAAAGAACGGTCTGCATCAACTTGTGTCTCGCTTCTACCATGCCTTTCTGGGACTTCGTAGTGACATTCGGCCTAAAGAAAAAGCATATTATGGCCCAACAGGACACCTGTTACCCTCCTACCTGTACCATTGATGACCAAAAATTGGAAATTGTGGATAGTTTCACCTGCTCGCTGACTATCGACACTGAAATAAATGGCAGGCTTGGTAAGGCAGCAATGGCCAAACTAAACAAATGGGTTTGGTCAAACAAAGGACACAATGCCCAATAGTAGAGGCCGACCGAAATTCGGTTTGGGCTTCTGTATCGGCACCGAAAGTAGACAAATGGCCTCTTTCGACTTAGTTTTGGTTTCGGCCGAAGCCAAAAAGTTATCTTTCGGTTAGCTTTCGGTTTATGCCGAAACTTATATATAGACTTTTGGCAATTCGGTTTCGGCCGATGGTATAGTGATACTTTAGATTTTGGCTTCGGTTTCGGTCGATAGTCAATGTATAACTATCGGTGGGGTTTCGTTTTCGGCCGAAACCAAAACTTTGCTTTCGGTCGGCCTCGGCCCAATAGTGATGACTTGACGCTCGACTTGCTTCATGGCATGTTCTCAAGTCTAATATAAAGACGACTAAGATGGCTTGGGTGCGTGAAAATAATGGACTCGGGTCGAATTCCCAAGAGATTGGTCATTGGTACGCGGAAAACTGGTCGCGTGCGTCTCCATTACAAAGATGCTTTGCATAAAGACATGAACGCAGCTAAAAACACTTGACCGTGAGGGTCAATCAGACGATCTTTTAGGCTACAATAATACATACTTTACATTAATGTAATATTGGTGGTTTGCTAACTGTAGGTTATATAACATCAAGAACAGGAAGAAACACAATATTAAAGGATAGTTTTGTTCATTTCACTAACCCAACTTTTCTTAATTTTTTCCCTAAAGACTAAGTCATGTTTGCTAGGCTAGAGCTCTTAAGTTCACAGAAAGATGGAATAGAGTAATAGAATTCGTTTAAAATCTTTAAACCTGGTAAGAATGTACCGTATCTACACCTTAATAATAATATTTAGAAAATGTCTTTCTTGTCCTAATTGCACTTCCTGACATGAATGAATGATTTGAAGCGTACGACTTATTCCGATATCAATCTAACGCTCTAGATCAGCGATGGCGAACCTATGACTCGCGTTCCACAGCTGGCACGCAGAGCCATTTCTGTGGGCACGCGAGCATTTACCAAAAATGGAACAGCTAAGTTATGGTATTTGGTTTTAATTGCTGGGTTGGCACGTTGAAAGAAATAAGCTTGTCTTGTATTGTACTTTGGGCACGCGGCCTCAAAAAGGTTCACCATCACTGCTCTAGATCAACCCCTAAAAAAATATAGGCCTATGGATGCAATTAACTGCTGGAAAAAAGAAACAAAAACTCATTATGAAGCCGTCCACAGAATATCTAAATGAAAATGTGTTCTTCCATTTTTGCCTTTTATTTCACAAAGACTTTTTTATACATAAAAATCGAAATGAGTGCAAATAAACCAGGCATTTCACCATGGAAACTATATTATAAAAAAGCAACTTGTTATTATAATGAAACCATGTTTTATCAAAGTAATTTTGATGGCATACAATTCATAGGTTCTCAACCTTTTTCGGCTCACCGCCCCCATTTACAATTTTTTCCGCTCACCGCCCCCCCCAATTTAATTTTAATTAAACATAAATATAATTAATTCTAAAACAAATTTATTTGTATTATTAATTTAGAAAAAATAAGAGACTTATTTAATAGCACTATAGTATGTAATTTCTGTAATTATCAATGTTTAAAATAACAACTCCTTAAATGGACAAAACAATTAATGCAGGACATTTTTATTTACAACTGTTTAACGTAAATTATTTTAATCCTCTAATAATAAAAATTTTGTAATGAATACCATAAAGTTGAATGTATATAAAGAAATAATAATAATCAGTATTATATTACAAAACATAACTTGTTCGACATTACAATTGAATCAAATGTGGAAAATTTGTTATTTAAAGGGAGATAATTAACCCGTCTCATTTGAGCTATTTCTGTATTTTGTTTCTTTTATAAAGAAATAAATGGCTTACATTTATAACTTTTAAATGATCAAACCGTAAAACGTATTTGAAAATTATATAAATATTATATGACTAAAGAATTTATATGTATATTTCAAAGCACTATAATGACTACCCAGTTTGTATGATTACTACGCATCCATACCGCTTAACAATGTTAGTCTGTGTATCTAAATTAAATATAAACACATTAAAGGATATCGCGTTAAAACTGAGATCTAAATATCAATATTAGAAGATGTTAGGGCGACAGTGATCGGTCAGCGGGGCCGACAGTCCGGTGTACCAACCATAAGACTAGCCGGCCGCACACCATATTTGCCAAATACTGACCCCTACTTCATCGAAAAGTTATTGCGATTCCCATTTGTTATTAGGTTAATAATATGTATGCCTATCTTTTGGGGATATCATATATTTAGCAGCACTTGCGTTTACATCATATTACATGCAAATACTAATCGATTCAAATAGCTGAAGTGTTCAAATTATATCGGGTACGTTTGTACCGCTATCGCCCCCCAATCGCCCCCGGGAATGTCAGCGCCCGCCTAAAGCCTCTCACCGCCCCCCGGGGGGCCATAACGCCCCCGTTGAGAACCTATGGCATACATTAATATAAAAAATCTTTTTTTTTTCAAATAAATTACTCATCTTCGTGTTGTTATTACCTGTTTTCTTGTTTTTGTCATAGGCCAAAGAACGTTTTAACCCTTCCCGTACCGACCTACTTCTATCTATGCTGCCTTCAGTTACGCTATATACGCGCTCGGGACTGTAAGGGTTAAAAAAGGTTTAATGTTGTAGCAATAAAAAAAAAACATGGCTTCCATTAGGTAATCGTAAAATTATGTATATGTACACCTGTCTGTACGCGTATCATCATGTACGCTTAACATGTACACTTATCGTTTTGATTTATCTTGAAGGCTTATCCGAGTCTTGCATCTTGATTAGGCAATAATGTTAAGTTGTCACTTTTTCTGACCAAAATCGAATCAAAAATGGATGTGCCATTCATTGTGTGATATATATATATATATATATATATATATATATATATATATATATATATATATATTATATATATGTATTTAAAGCCGGTGTTTTAATAAAATGTTGGCAACAAAATAATGAAACACGACAATAATAATCGACAAAATTATTTACTGTGGCTTCTAACAGTTATTATAATTATAGATGTCACGTCTGTTGACATTAGGCATTGACATTGTGTTATTCTTCCTTGGCAGTTCAAGAGGATCTCGTTTCCTTCTTTCCATGTAGCAGTTCTAGTGGCTACTGATGTCTATCTGAGTTTTAAAGGTTTTCATCCAATTGATGCTGCATTGGACTTCTGCAGATATTGTCTATAAAGGCAGTTTGCCATCATTATGTCTGTCCATTGCTTTTCATTCTCATATCGCTGTTGTTTGTTTCCTGTTCTTTAGTTCTTCTCTACATATCTGCAATGTCTGCCTCTGTCATTGATAACGATAGTCAATTACCGATGGAGATTTTGTCATTCCTTTAACTAGCTAGATCTAGAAATGAAAACGAAAAGCAAATTGCGACGTTGAGAAATAGATCTATTACCTAGTTTTAACACATCCTTCTCTCTTTCATTCTTCTATTCACTTCTCGTTCATTAATTATTTACACTTTTCTATACTTCTACAATGACCAAATGTTAAATTTGAATTACTCAACTTTAAATACAAACATTCATTCATTCATATAAAACATGTACAGTTTTACCTTATCTTCACCTGTTTATCGTTACTTTTTAGTAGTGGATTCTCCTGAAAAATTATGTCGTAGGCGTCTGCAGGAAGCCTTTAGAGGGTAACTGAGTTTTTAACTAGTTGGTTTTCATTTCGTACTCCCGTCTTCTTTTTTTCTGGCTGTTGACATTTTGGTAATTTTAAATACGTTTTTTCTTGGTTATTTTGTATGTGTGCGTGTGTGTGTGTGGGGGGGGGGGTGACATTAGCGAATTGTTCGTTTACTGTCGTGTTTTTTATATTCTGTTTAAAAATTATGTAATCAGAATAGCATCAGTTGACCCTAAACATGACATGATTGTCGGGTCCAAAACCCCAAGGTAAAAACTTCCC